>LTAE01013494.1:0-12517 GCA_001647135.1 Pontederia paniculata
TTGGGAAGTAACTTTGGCAAACTTTGACAGATATTGTGCGAGTGAGTGAAAGCCATTGTTCCCCTTGTTGAAGGGTCCAAGAGCTCTTGAGTGAGATTCTGTAAAGAGGTTATCTCCTTGTCCTCAGTGCAAGAAAGGAGAAGTTGTAAGGGAGCCTTCGCCCTTGAAGAAGGAAGTAGTGATCTCCGGAGATCTCGTGGAGAAGACCGGAGCGGGGACGTAGGCCAGGAGTTCGGCCGAACCTCGTCAACAAACTTGGCGTGTGTTTTTGTGTTGTTTGTTTATCGTCTGCATATTGTCACATGGTGAACAACTCCATAAAAATTTTCGTCATGTGACCATGCTCATCTTAACTACGCCACGTTTTGGGAGTTGTCTCAAAAAGTAACAGGTCAAAAATATGCTCATAGCAACGATTCCTCTCCCTACTTTTGGCAGTTGAAATCGGAGCCAGAACCAACTCTGGTTTCGTCTGATTCCCCAAACGACATATGAATTGTGTTCGGACGCAAGAACTTGGGCTGATTCTCGGTTCCCAAATAACATATCGGTTACACTTGCACGTGGGAACTAAGGTCCGAACCAACCTTAGTTTGAGCTGATTCTAGCAAACACCAATCATAAATTTAATGAAGCTTTAAGTTTTGATTAACACATCGAATTCTCCTTGGTCATATAACTCAAGTTCTTGCTCATGGCAATGGCTTGAACCAGATTCTTTTTTTTTCCTTTTGTGTAAGCCTAAACTTTTAGGCCTATATTATTTAACTGTTAATATATATATATTACTAAATCATGATAATAACTTAATAATAATAATTTTTATTTACTACTTATTATATTATAATTTTCTAAAATTTGTTAATAAATAAATTTAATATAAAAATCAAAAATTGTGTAATGATCTTATTTGTTAATAACTAATCATTATCTTCATTATTAAGTAAGTTAAATAATAATTATTTTGATAATGGTCAACTATTGTATTAGTAATGTTATTTCATCACAACTAAAAATTATGTTTATGTATTTTTTTTAAATAAAATACTTCAACTTTAAATTTACAAATAACTAATTTAATCAATTAAAACATGAACTTTTGTACATTATTTTATTAATTAAAAAATAACTTTAAATTAGCAAATTATTTTATTATAATAAATTAAAACTTTGTAAGCATACTTAAATTTTGATATTGTAAATAAGTTTCATTTGAAGCATGGTCTTATTAATTTATTAATCTAGATAATTTGTATTAATTAATTAAAAAACTTACAAATAGAGTTTAATTTTTGCAAACGATTCGCAAGTGAAGGACCGAAAGAAGAGCGCATTCGCATTGCCAAAGAGCGCTACAATGATTGAAGCGGGTATGGGACAAGGTATGAATTTAAAATATGTTCATTTTTTTAAATAATAATAAAGGATTATATGTTTTATGAAAATATTTATTTTTATTGTTTATAAAAAAATATAAAATTATCTTCTCTTCTCATTTAATCAAATAAAATATTTTTTAGTTCTAGAATTTTATCCAAACATGTATTAAACTAAAACATCTAATCAACTTGTTAGTTCTTCATCATTACATTTTTTCATTCAAACAATACATCAGGAGTTATCTGTCTAATCGATTAGTTCTCAAAAAATACTAGTAACTTAAGTTCTTCCATCCAAACTGTTCCATGACGTTTTGAAAAAAGACTGGACATAGAACTCGGGATTGGAACTTCAAGTCATGTGACCTGGGTTCCAATCTCTAATTCCTGCTTCGGAGGGTTCTGCTGCAAAGCAACATTAAATTTTTTGGCAACATTTAATGTTGATGCTTTTTTAAAATTTTGTTTTTCTTTTTTTTTCTTTACCCTAATTTTTATATTAAGTAATATTTTTTATTTTATATTAACTTAACAATATATTATAAAATTATTAATTATTTCAATACATTTTAATAATATCATAATTTTTTTATAATATTATTCATTTTTAAAATTTATTTTGTAAAAAATATTACATCTTATACTCAATTAATAATATAAATTATCTATTATATTAATTTTAAAAAAATGATTTTATATTTATGCTAACTTTAATGATATAATTATTTTTATGATAATATTTTATAAATTTAGATGTGAGACTAAAATAGGTTTCGTAAATTATTTAATTGCATTATTCATGGGAATAATTTTATATATTTAAATTTATTTTGTAAGAAAATAATTTATTACCTTATATTTAATTTATAATACAAATTACTTTAATAATTATTTAACTTTATATTATTTATTAATTACTATTTTAATAATATTAACCAATATATTTTTAAAAAAATTATGAAAATATTATCTCATGAAATCAATATTATATTACTATAATTTTTAAATTCAATAAAGTTTTATCTATATTAAAATATATTTTATATTTTTTATTATCATTTTTTATCCAAACACACGTAGAATCTATTTATAATCATGATATTTTAGTTCATTCAAACACGATTAGAACTAATCTATCAAATTAAATTATTCATTAGAACCCGGAGACCTCGCAATTTCGTTTTCAAATGCTACCCTAATGCTCTCAAGTGTAACACTTGTAGTTTGGAAGATATGAGAGTATTGGAAGGACCGACATATCTGATACTCACTCTTCTGGAGAATCAACACAGACCTACACACCTAAGAACCCACCTCGAGTCATGCCAGCAACATCCTCCGAAAATGATGTATTGTGCACTACAAGAAAATCAAAATATCAAGAGATAAATCCTTTGCTAAACTTATGAATTCTCTTGCTAAATACTTTTTGGTGAGCGATTTGCAAGGGACATGCATGTTTCCTCGGTCTCTCGCTAATAAATAACAAGTATTTTGCAAGCAAATGCATCCTCTAGATAAATAATGAGGTCATGTTCTCTTACTGGTCCTTGCAATTATCCTTCATTGTTTTGTGCTATTATATCTAGCTAATTGGCAAATTTGTTATAGTGATGATGTGCCTTGGTAGCATGATCATCTTCGTACTTTTCCACATCTTCAAATTATAATCCTCATGAAAATTAGAGAACATTATATATTAGAATAGTAGTCTTTTTGAGAAATTAAGGATTAATAACTTAATTATAATACTTAATACGTGCTTCCATGATGTTTCCATGATCAACTTGTTGCTCTTCTTACATTTGTGTAATGCCTCATAAAATACACGAAAATCAAGGGGCTCTTTTCTTTCTCCTCTTGCATTACAAATTCCATTGAACCAATTTATAACTTAAGTTTAGTTGAAAACATAATAAAATATCTAAATGTCCATTACCAAGTGGTGACGATGCTTGTAAAATCATATCGATCCCACTTGTACGAATATGACTTTCGGGTTTAAAAATCTAATTATTCTTTGTGACTTTCAACTTTTTCACCAATTTTTCATTTGATATACACTAGAAATCAATTATTTTAAAGACATATATTAAGGGCATATTGTACAACATTTACATGTAATTACCATTTTTTGCAAAGAGACTCCCACACCAGTTGTTTCAGTTGCTAAAATTGAAATCAAGCATAAAAAAAAGAATCAACACAACTTAACATGGCTTGCATCAGGATTCAGCATAAGCCTCATTCTTTCAAAATATATGCCATTTTACAACCAACAGACACCGTGATCACTCACTGATAGCACTATTCAGCATAATAAAAAATTAACCAATTTCCAACCCATATACAAGTCACAAAATATAACAATTTTCTGACTTAAAATAAGTCATTTTAACTTAAGAAGAAGGTTGTTTGAATACCGACAGATGTTCATACCATATGAATCAATTGAAACTTCAGATTCATACTCGATTTTTCCCACCTATGCGCGAAACTGACATCCAAACCCGACCTAGCTATCATAATGCATCCCAAGGCCAAAGCTTCCTAAACCAATTGAAGCAAGGAATATGAGGAGAAGAGTGCTAGCATACCTTTATGCTACGGCGGGCGAAAAAGAGGTCCATTCCAAAGCTTGCCATAAAATTGGCTTGTTGGTTTGGTCCAAAACCAGAAAGAATGAAGTGATCTGATCCCCGGAGCTGGAGAAATTTTTTCCTTTACTTTATGCGCCTCAAGACAAAAAAAAAACGGACAAGATTTTTGACTTATCAAATAGCTGATTGATTTTAATACTGAAAATCAATATTAATTTCTTCGTTTTATTTTTATCTTTTTAGTTTTTACAATTATTTTACATTTTCATTCTTAGAAAGTGATTGCTTTAATTCTTAATTTTTTTTATACTTTGATTAAAATGTGAACCCAATGAAGAGAATTTCTGGTTCCGCGAGTGCATATATACATCTACTTCACCAAAAGGACATTGAGACATGTCAAGTACAACTGAATTAGTGTGGAATTTCAAAAGCCTCAATGTCAAGACATTAGAGGCCTACTTGCTAATCAGTCCTAGGCTCCACCAAAAACCAGTAAGGGACATATCCTTTAACATTAAGCTTTTTAACCATATGATCAATCTCAAGTAGAGATATTATTATATTTGTATCTTCATTTTTCATCATTATAGTGATTATTTATATCAAATAATCCAAACATGTCAATTGCATATATATATCTGTGAAATAAATAATAACATGAAGTAAACTAGGACATGTGTAGTAAGATGATCTTGGATAGCTTCGTCCGCCCGCAACTGATCTTTCGGTTTTAGATTTAGTCTACTTCTTCGGATGATTGCCCCTTCAACTCATGTTATTGTAGTACATAGCGCTTACAAGTTTTGAGCTTCTGGAACGAAACTAGTTTATAGGTTGCTTCCCGAATTGACTTTCGCAGTCCCCCACTTCGAATGGTTACTGGATAAGAAGAGGGCCCTTGACATAGCATTCCGACTATGTCATATGATGTGCGTCGTATAACAGGTCAGGTTGTAACAAAAAAGATCCAGTTGTGACACAGGTTATGACAACTCTAATGACACCCGATTATTCACTACAAAGGCAAGTTTTAAAATTTATAAAACACCAAATTGCACAACTACTGATTCCGCAAGCACAAGGGTAGTTGTAGCACTTTGGGGTCGATCCACAGGACTGGTCAACTAGGTTTCTAGAAAGATTCCTAACTCAACTATACTAGACTAGGGAGAGAATGATTGTTGGTTGGAATTTTTTTGGGGTTTTCTAAATGCGAGAAAGTAAACAAAGAAGATATCAATGATGAAAGCATTTCCAAGGCAAAGTTCCACCCCAGGCTCATATGTAGTTGTCAAACATTAAAAATGTATGAATCGAATATATAAAGAGTTCAAAGAACAAAATTATGCAACATTTCACTACTCACTAATCTAATCCAAGAACTCACTCTTATAAGTCTTAGATTGATCAAGGAAGTTATCCAGGAGAAAATCCATTGTCGTCATAGGAATGTCCCTTGAAATCATTTAAAAATAATACACTCAAATCAATATGTTAAGTCGTCACAACCGGTCATCACAAGTTGTCATATTTCCTCTTGTTACGCCAGATTCCTCTGCACACAATCTTAGATGATCCTGCCAAGGCTTGATCTAGATGAGGATGTACAGACAAAGACTAGGTTGACGGCGAATTCAACATATGGATCGTCACAATCAATCGTCACTAGCGAACACTCATCGTCGCGATAAATTCCTCGATCACGCGACCTTGAGCAATCCCAGTCAAGGGTAATCCCAATTAAAGAGTTGCTACCGAGACTTTGATGGCTACTAATCCTTCCCGAAAATACACATCAATTGGCCTTCTTGGCGTGAGACATATAAAACAGGGAATAGTCACACCTGTTTGTCACAAGCGAGTTCTTCTTCAACATTCGTGATAGATCCCTCGGTTACACGACCCTAGAAGATCCTGGTCAAAGCTTGGTCCAGTTGAAGAAGAACAATCAAAGACTTAGGTATATGACCACTTCAAGAATTTCCCAATTCTCAATAGTTGTGATAGATTCCTCGGTTACACAACCTCAGGGTTGACCAGAATGAAGAGAATCAGTAAATCGATGGGAATTTAAGAAAATATTATTTCTCCACAGTTGTGATAGATTTCTCGGTTACATAACCTCGAGTGATCTGGTCAAGGCTTGACCCGAATGAAGAGGAGCAACTTTAATAAAATCAAAGATATGCAAGTCTTTTGAAATCGATAAAGGATATAGTTAGCCAACTTCCGTTGCACTAACTTGAGAAAGATGAAGCATTCCACAAGTAACTCTTTCTCGGTTAAATTAAAACGCTAAATTGATTCCTAGGTTCATCACAACCTCATCACAAGCGTCGTCACAAGTGTCATCACAAGTTTGGTTGTGACGTGCGACAATTTTCCGATTGTGATAGATGCACAACTTCGAGCGAACCTTTCCACTCTCGGCTCCTATGGGAAACCTACACTTGAGAGGATGGACATGCGAACAAAACTGTCACCTTAAATCATTCAAAAGCATTAAGCACATGATGGTAAAGAATCAAACTTGCAATTAAATAAAAAGTCTAGAAACGATTCATAGATGGGATAACATAATAACTACAGAGTCTGCCTAGGGCTTCACAAAGCCCCAGAAATAAACTAAACTAGACCCTATGTCCCTTGAGGGATAGTAGGAACATTATTCTGAAAACTAGAAAGAAAACAAAAAGGTTTGGAGGCGGCTTCTTCCTTGTTGTCACCAAGAATTTCCTCTGGTTGAACTTCCCTATAGATGGCGTTGATCTTCTCTTTAAATAGATTTCTCAAATTGTCTCTTCATCGTGTCTTGATCAAGGGAGAATTCATCATCACCGTTGGATTGAGATCTTCAATAACTTCTGGCGGTTTTCTATTACAACCGGTATTTTGTTTCCTTATTTATCTGGGTTGTTCTAATCTCCAATAACCGTTGGTGATTTCTTTCCTTAATTGTCCGGGCTATTATAATCTTCAATAACCGTTTTAGTTGTCTGGATTTGATTTTTGAATTATGCTCCCTTGTGATTGCAAGTCACCTTCTTCCCTTGATTTGTCCACAAATTTGTTTCCATAATTGGGGCCGGCTTGATTAGTAAACCTTCTTTGCCTCTTGATTGTGGGGATTCCCTTCATCCATGTGATCAATTGAATTTGGATTTGAATTTGAAGGGTCCGCTCTCTAACTTTCCTATTCTGCATTATTAGCTCCAAAATTACAAATAATCTCAATTTTATAATGAAATACAATATTTCCTGAAAATGGGTTAGACAAATATAGAAATGTTGCAATTTGGTAAAAAGGTGGCAAGAAGGTCTCAAGTGGCATGCAAAACCCGATAAAAGGTGACATGAATGATGGGTAAAAAGTGGTGTTTTTAGCCACTCATCACCGTACCTAGAGGTTTCATATTAAAGGTAGCTAATAAGATTCTAGGTACATGTACTCATCGCATTAGGTTAACAATATTTAACATATGTCACTAATAAATGGTAACAAAACACTGCATCCTTTCATTTACACAAAGGGACCACCGCATCTAAAATGACCATTACATAGAAAAAGAGACCAAAACGTATATATTTGATATAAATAAAGGAGCACATACAAAGGGACCACTGATTCTTGTACTTCAAATGACATGTGTCGATAATTGCAAAAAATTGTTGAATAACATATAACATTATGTTACTTAACATATGTAGGAGATATGTGATCTATCTTGTTCTCTTAAAGTTGAACAACATTTATGGACAAACATATAGAATTATCAAGAACATGTTGGCACAAAGGGCCACTCTAATTGATCTTCCCAAGTATCAAAATTTGATTACCAGGAATAAAGAAGAGTACAAAACAACAAATGGTGGAACATACTTTTTTATGATTTTAGGGAGGGAGGGTAGTTGTGGCGAGTCAGAAGAAATCAAAAAGTGTAGTCGTACAAGGTTTTCGTCTTTTGGCCTCTTGATTTGTCATCCATGAGGTTCGCGCAGCAAATCAGTCGGGCCGGTGAGGTGTCATGGCGAGTCAAAAGATAGCCAACAAACACAAGTAGGAGGTGAGATCACTGATAGGGCACAAGAGACGAAAGAAAATTCATTTCAGGCAAAGCTAGGGATAAGGAAATTGTGAAGGGGGACACGAGAGGATTTAGGGTGGAGGTATTTTATTTTAATTTTACAAAAAACAACACACAACGCTATTAATCTATACTTTTTCATATTAAAGTTGACATGTTCACACCATGTGTCCTAAGATCATTAAAATATAGGGAACCTATGTTATTCAGTGAGAGGCAAAAAATAAGAAAATTCAAAGTTGGAGGAACAATTCATTACAAACTAAAGTTGAAGAATGAAAATGAGAAAAGAACCGAAGTTAAAGGATCGGTGAAAATAATTCTTTGTAATGTTAATTTTTTGTGTGTTGCTCATGGTTATGACGGATGCTTTCTCAAAGAAAATACTCAATATTTAGGAAAATTTAATTTGTTTTGCATTAGTAGCTTATTAAATTCAACTTGTTACCTAAAAACAATATTTTTTATAATAAATTGTTATGGTTATTAGATATATCGTTATTTCTAATAGTATATGTTCATCATTCATTTATATGGCTTCGTTTATTTTAGTAAAAGCATTTTTGGGAAAAAAATATCATCATTCATTTTAATATTTAGTAATTTAAAATGATTAAATAATAAGAAAATGATTTTTATAGATAAAAAAATAAAACTTAAGTTAAGTTTTAGAAAAAAAAATGATCTTTTTAAAAAGAAATTCATTTCTCTTTTCACAAAGTCAATTTGTTTTTTAATTCTAACTAACATTTAGTTTCATCAAAACAAATGGAACCTAAGTTTGACATCAAATGTGCATCCTAATTTGTCAAATCTAACTCATCATAATTTATGTCATACAAAATATGGGTATGTGTTAAAATATAACAATATCATGTGCTATGTGTATTGCCTTTCCAGGATCATATTAGTCAATTCCTCATCGTATGAAAATTTGTGTTATATTTTTCATGTTTGAAAACTTCTTAAATAATTACATATATTCATATACATATACATATACATATATATATATATATATATATTTATTCTAATAATCAAATTTATTAAATCTCTTAAATATGATTTGATTTTTTTTTCTACACAAACTATACAATTGTAGGTGAGAGTGAGGTCCTNATATATATATATATATATATATTTATTCTAATAATCAAATTTATTAAATCTCTTAAATATGATTTGATTTTTTTTTCTACACAAACTATACAATTGTAGGTGAGAGTGAGGTCCTCCATGGAAAAGATGAAACTTGATGCATCAATGTCCACGAATATGTCAAAAACAAAAATTATCGTGCTTTGTCTAGCACTTAGCGCACTATGAGAGTAGGCATGTGAAATGGTTTCAATTTGTTAGAATTTGACTAGAATTCATATTGGAGTGAGAATTTGTAGTCTATTTGTTGTGATTATATTTTCTTATTTATTTAAGATTTTGTTTATTTCTAGGATTTAATATTTTCCAGTTGATGTAGAAGTCTATAATTCAAAAGGTTCTAAATAAGCGGGGGATGTAGGAATTTAGAATTCAAGAGGCTATAAATAAGGGGGAGATGTAACCTCATGATATCCCATATGTATAATCCACATCTATCACCTAGAGAGAAATTCGATGGGGTATGGTTTGTGTCATCCATCTAGAGCTCGAGAAAGGGTCTTTGGAGATCCTTGGTGACCTCCCTATGATGGCTCATGTTCTGTAATTCTACAACTCTGAATAAACATTTGTTTCCACACGAGGATTTGACTTCATTAGACCATAAGGCTCATTTGTCTCGAGGACAAGTTTATTATCGAAGTCGCTGATGAAGATACAATGGCTAGTTTACAATCAAAACTTGAGAGTCTCTATATGACGATGTCTCTAACTAATAAGTTGTTATTGAAACAACGTCTATTTTCCCTCCGCATGCAAGAAGGTACTCGTTAAAACATCTTGATCAATGAATACTCTATTGATGGAATTAAGAAATATAGATGTGAAAATGTAAGATGAAGATGAAGCCCTTTTTCTGTTGTCTCTCTTCATATTTCGTAAGAAAATTTTATTCAATATATTATCATAGGAAGAGACTATATAACTATGGAAGAGGTAAAATCAAGTCTTCATACATGTGAACTTCGACATAGGGCATCTAGTATATATGTGAAAACTCAGGCCGCAAGATTGGTGATCACCGTTGAAAAGAGACATGACCTAAATTCTAAGAAGATCAAGTCAAAATTCAAGAAGAGAATAAATCTGATGACATCTACAACTACTATAAGGAACCAAGACAATGAAAGAAGGATCTTGGTGCAACACAAAAGATCCTAGGAATGGATATATACAAGGATCACATAAGGGTACTCTTCTATCTCAAAAAAGTTATATTCAGAATATTTTATTCAAATTCAAAATGTTAACAACAAATTTTAGCACTCCATCATATTCAAATGTACACCTCTCAATAATTACTAGACATTCGTCTGATGTTGAAAAAGAATTTATGTCTCAAGTTTGTTATGGCAGTGCAGTCAGAAGTTTGATCTATGTCATGGTGTTCACTAATCCTGATATAGCACATGTTGTTATGTTGCCAATAGGTTCACGGGCTAACTTGGAAAAGAGCACTGACAAGTAATGATGTGCATCTTTCGACATCTAAGAGGAACATCTAATGTTGGCCTCATATATGAAAGTGATATATAGTGTTTGGTTGTTATCTATTTTGATTCATAATATGCTTCAGATGTTGATGGGAGAAAATCAATGACAAGCAATATTTTTGTTTTAGACAATTCTGACATCAGTTGGAAAGCTACGCTACAACCATAGTTGAATTGTCTACTACAAAGCTGTGGCACTAATGAAGCTGCTAAAGAAGGCATTTGGTTGGAAAGACTAGATGGAGATATTCGAATAATCATCATCAAGCTATAGTGTTTTGTGACAATTTGAATACAATATTCCTAGCCAAGGATCAAGTGCATAATGAAAGAATCAAACATGTTGATGTCAAATATCATTTCATCCACACTAAGAAGATGATCAAAGTGTAGAAGGTCGACACAAAAGATAACCCAGTTGATATGTTCACAAAGTTGATTCCTACTAACAACTTCCAACATTATTTGGACTTCATTAACATTGACAGTTGGCAATAGACTTAGCGCAAGGGGCTGGCGGTGACATATTCAAGTAGACATATTTTCTAGAGGATTCAATTCAAGGTGTGTTAATAATGCATTGAATCCTAACTAAGTTAAAATCTAACTACTTCTAATCAGATATGTAACACCCTCCTTAATTAAAGGTTTCCTTGCATAAGGGGTCTCGCATGGGAAAATTCCTATTGCATATGGGTGGGTATCCTTTATTTTTTGAGGACTTTGCAAGCACTGCACGTGTTGGGTGTCGCATTACATGGGCAGGCTCTGAACGAGTAGAGTGTGTCACATTGTGTAGAAAGGGTGCCGTTGTGTCGTGCAGATGTTGCCATCAGGACATGCCAAGAAGGACGATCTTCAGGATAGGGCAGCAGCTTGCGTCCATTTGAAGTTGCAAAAGACAAGCTTATCGGAGAGTATCTCACTTGATGTTGCATAAGCTCATTGTTAAGACACCACCAGATTAGTCACAGGGGTGCCCCTCAAGGGGCACCATCAGAGGCGTAGAAGGGTAATCAACATGGCACTATAGGGGCGTCACCAAGGGTAAGGATCATCACAAGAAGTAGTTGAGAGGTGTGTTGAAAATTTTGAATGTATCTATGAGCTGCACAATGGTGCCCGATGTAGTTGGTAGTTGTGTGGGTGGCATAATGTACAGCAAGGAGTTGCAACATGTGATGAAGGCATAACTAGGAGTTACATGGATGCATTTGTGCAACTGGGTGCTATAGAGACTTCATAGTGTGCAGCTGAAAGTTGTATGGGTGGTGTTGGCATAGTTGGAAGTGCCACGAGTGGCTACTAGCGCAACATGAGCTGTGGGTTGCAACATAGGGATCAATAGGAGATATGTGTGGGAAAATCAAGAGGTTTTGCTTATTCAAATATGTTGGTAGAGTATGACAATTTTATTATTATAAAATGAATTCAAGTCATACGGAGGATTTGTTAGAATTTGACTAGTTGAAGTGAGAATTTGTAGCACATAAGTTTAGGACTTTGTTTTCCTTTTTAGTTAGTATTTTGTTTATGTTGAATCTAGGATCTCGAGAATGTTTTGAATAATCACAAATTTGTAAGTGAACTCAGTCTGTACTAATGAACTTGTGTGAGCTGATTTCTGTAACAGGACATAGTCAAGTTCAGTACAGCGGTTGACCTGAGCTGAAGAAATGGACGACCACTGCACACGTAATATATATCATGAAGAACCATATGTGTGCAATGGGCGTCCTAAGGATTTAAGTGGTCGACCAGTATCAGAGGAGGAGAGCATGTGAGCAGCAGTGAAGCAC
>LTAE01013496.1:0-12516 GCA_001647135.1 Pontederia paniculata
TTTATAATAAAAGTAAAATAACATGTTCCTTAGTTTCCTTTTATTTTTTTACTATGTTTTTTATATTATCTATTAGTTTTAAAATATCATAATATAGGGAATAAAATATAATTATAAAAATATAAAATATTTAAAAGATCATGAACAAATTGATTGATAAAAATGAAAAAAATTAATAGTTTAGACAATTGGACTTTTTTTTCATTTCTACTTTGGAAGTGAAAATGACTCGTAATGAAGTTCATCAATCTTTTCACTCTTTTTTCATATTTTTATTCCATTTTTTATTAGTCATTTTGTTCATGCAACAATATTAATTGTAAGAATATCATAATAAGATCGTGGTACATGACATGTATGTTTAATTATGACAATAATTTTTATTAATAAATTCTTAACTCATTGATTTCTATTATATTTTTCTTATTAATATGTCCTCTCTTTCAATTGAAATTTAGAGGCATATATCTCTATTTTCTTGTCAATAACTATAGTAGTCAATTTTTTTTAGTTTTATGAGGATTAATATAAAAAGTTCAATTGTAAATTTTGATCCAGAAATATAATGAATTCAATAATAAATTGAGTTTAACAATATTATTTTAAAATTAAATTAGTTTTTTATACTATAATTTTGCTATTTTTTTAGCATGCCAAACAAGATGATTTAAAGTGTTGTGTGTGTTATTGAAGCTTTGCATAATAATTGATTGAAAAATTTAACTTTAGTTGTATATTGTCATCATAATTCTAGGAACATAGTCTCAACTAATTTATTTCAACTTGGGTCACATGTCTGACTATGGTGGGTGAAACACTCACTAGAAATATTCTATTTGCACAAGAACTCAAGATCAAAACTTATTTAAGTCAGACAAATTTTTTATTAATGCACAAAAACCTCAATTGTGACTTGATGTTTTTTTTTCAATATGTAAATCATTCTACTTTTGTACAATTACATTTTAAATCACTCAAAATCATTATTTGAATAAATCAAAGTTATATTTCAATATATAAGTCATAAAACTTTTGTCATGACGGACTCAGAAAGAAATGAGCGTGTAAACCTAAATGTAAAGTAGGCATACCTTACGACCAAATTTTGATTAAAATGCTAGAATGCATATAAACATAATTTTTTTTAACATATCAACTCTACGGGGGGTACATTCATTTTCTTCAACATATCATGACTATTTAGATTATGGTTTTACTAACAGTATCTTATTTTATGTTTATTATATTAATTAATGCTCTCAAATTGTCTCAAAGAATTTTAGGTGTGAATATGAGTAATTAACATTTTTCATTAGTTATTAAACTAATTATTAGCTTTAGAATTAAGTTGCCAAAAAATAGCTTTAAAGAATAATAAATCAGGAATTATTTAAATGACCGCGACAAATTAAAAATATTTACAAAATAAACATCATTGATCATTTATCATCACAAATTCACTTTGTGACCTCATATTTTGTTCGATATAATTGTCAATACTAGGTGAATTATGTTCTTGTGATCATGGGCTTTTTTATTTTCCACCCTTTCGGTCAACATTTATTTAACTCATAAAATTAACTATCGGGGATGAAATTATTCGGCATAAAATCACACAAATTGTAAACTAATTAAAGTACATTTAGAATCAACTTGACAAAAGTAATTTTAAAAAATAATAAATAAAAAATGATTCAAATGTCCACCATAAATTAATAATGTTTACAATATAAATCTGTTTGATAGATTCTATCAATACAAATTCACTATGTGACTTCATATTAGGTCTCATATAATTTTCAAAATTAAGTGAATTATGTATTCGTGATCATGGGCTTTGTAATTTTTCATTCTTTCGGCCAACATTTATTTACTCATAAAATTTACTATAAATTATTTCTATGTGAAGGACGAAATTATTAGTCACAAAATCACAACAAAATATATGGAATCATAAAATTTAGTATAATGTTTGAATTACTATGACCCTCATTAAATTTTGCACAAATTTTATTAATTAACGTACATAAATCATTTGTTAATGTTTCTTACTTATGTCTAAAAAAGTTAATTATGAATTATTGTGAATTGGCAATTAACCTTTTATAATTAACGGTTCAAATAATGACATAGAATTTGGAATTCACTAAAATTAATTCGAAGAGAAATTATAGTACTTATGTACATAAAAAGGAAAAAATAATATGCTTTTATTGGATAAATTATGCTAGACATATTTGAATTGTACAATTTGATAGAATTTGAAAAATCCTAAAATTTGTGCATTTAATTTAAGGTTTGTCAAGGAAAATAAAAAATGAAATGTATGTATCATCATATATAATCGATCATTAAAAAAATTGTCAATGAAAGATATTACATAGATAAAAATATTGTATAGAATATGAAGGATATGTCTTCTCATAAGACATTGGTTTTGTGGATTAAATGCACACTTTAAACTTAATTTTCGTCATAATCAAATACAAAGAAATTGTCGCAAACCAAAATTTTGTAAGTATATTCGAAAAAAATTGTTTAAGATACTTATTATTATAGTTTATGACAATGTGATATCGTTCAACATTGCGGGTACATCACAAATCATGGACGGACCATAATAAGAAATTAGGGAGGGTCATAATATAATAAACTCTAAATATGATAATTTAAAATAATATAATTATACTTTTAGTATCTAATATTATTGAAGAAAATATCAAAAGACTTAGTATTCATGCATTTTAATATTTGAAAATAGCATATAAATCTTTTAAATGATAAAAATCATTAAAAAATTAGTATTTGCTAGTATAAATAAATAAAAAAGAATTTATAAAAGCTATATTATCTTTATTATGTCTTATAAATTTATATTTTTATTAGTCATGGTATAATTTGAAAGTGTAAAAACTATGGTCGTCGTTCTAAGAATAAATATAATTTTTTATTTATAATTATTTTATGAATCATAGACATAAAAATGGAGATAGTTTATGAGAACACGAAATTAAATAAAGTTGCATTATGATCAATGTGTTCAAGGCGTCCTCAATCATAATTTTCAAATAAGATTATCGTAATAAATTTATAGTTACAATAAATTTTAAGAACTAAATTATCATAATTTTAATAATTAAATAATAATTTAAAATAATAAAAATATGCAAATTACATTTTTTTATTTTAGTCATATTAATTATATAGAAAGTCAAAACTAATAGTCCATTCTAAATTTAATTTGCATTTACTTAAAGGATCATACATACCATATTAATTAAGATATGGGTACATATAATTTAGCCACTAATCATGATACTTAAATGGAAGCTAAATTATTTTATTTTGTTATGATTTTAACACTAATTTATGTATATGTTTAAGTGGTCAATACATTAATATTTCTAAAATTAAAATAATATATATAGTTATAGTATGTTGGCAAAAAGTTATGGGGCCACTAACATATATGTGGGTCTATCCCTGTCACAAATGATGTATAAAAAATAACTAAAATCACATTGTAGGTGACACAAATATGCAATAATGCATTACAATTCATTGGCTTACATTAAGAAGTTAAATAATTCTATTTCTGTTAAAATTGTCTTGGACACTTTCTGGAATTATTTGTGATCTACAAATCAAATGAATTTGATATGCCAATTTTAATTATTTTCTCAATATGCAATGTCGTGAAGCTAATTTTTTTGAAAGAAAATTATAAATTTATTCTAATTTAAAAAAAAAGTTATATAATAAATAAATGAAAATGTTTAAGTATGTTATATAAAATTATCCTTATAAACGAAAGATGCAATTTTTTAGGTGTAAGTTCTTATCGAACCTTTTAAGGATAGTGCCAACAATAATTATATTTTATCTCTAACTTACATAAATCTTTGATCAAATTTTCTTTATTTATTTTTATTTAATTGTACTTTCATAAATTATTTTTAATCAATGCCATGTAGTAATTATCAATAAATATTTCACAAATAAATGTTTTCCATCCATACATTTTTTATGAACTTATCATTGTCTATGTTTTCTCCGTCCTAGCCCTTTTCCTCTATAAATACCAATACACTCTCGTTTGTCATGCATCAAACACAATAACCATAGTATTATACTATACCACAACAACAAGGTGGTCATCATGAGGTCTTCCTCTCTTTTGATTTTTGTTGCTCTTCTTTTTACCACATTCAACTTTCAATCCTCCGATGCTCAAGGAGTAGTAGGTGACGACACAAATTGGAAGACCATAAAGAATGTGAGCGACCCTTACATCATTAGTATCGCGAAGTTCTTTGTCACTACTTACAACCACAAGGACAACATTGCATGCCTCATTTGGACCATAATTTCTTTGTCTTTTCGCATTTTAATTTATAATCCAATAATATTTTTACTCTTTTATTTTAATTTTAATGTAAAAAAATCAATATATATCTTTATAATAAAAGTAAAATAACATGTTCCTTAGTTTCCTTTTATTTTTTTTACTATGTTTTTTATATTATCTATTAGTTTTAAAATATCATAATATAGGGAATAAAATATAATTATAAAAATATAAAATATTTAAAAGATCATGAACAAATTGATTGATAAAAATAGAAAAAGATTAATAGTTTAGACAATTGGACTTTTTTTCATTTCTAGTCTGGAAGTGAAAATGAGCCGTAATGAAGTTCATCAATCTTGTCACTCTTTTTTCATATTTTTATTCCATTTTTTTATTAATCATTTTGTTGACGCAACAATATTAATTATAAGAATACCATAATAAGATCGTGGTACATGACATGTATGTTTAATTATGACTATGATTTTTATAAATAAATTTTTAACTCATTGATTTTTATTGTATTTTTCTTATGAATATGTCCTCTCTTTCAATTGAAATTTAGAGGCTTATATCTCTATTTTCTTGTCAATAACTATAGTAGTCAAATTTTTTTTAAGTTTTATGAGGATTAATATGAAAAGTTCAATTGTAAATTTTGATCAAGAAATAGAATGGATTCAATAATAATTTGAGTTTAACAATATCATTTTAAAACTAAATTATTTTTTTATACTATAATTTTGCTATTTTTTTAGCATGACAAACAAGAGGATTTAAAGTGTTGTGTGCGTTATTGGAGCTTTGCATAATAATTGATTGAAAAACTTAACTTTAGTTGTAGATTGTCATCATAATTCTGGGACGATAGTCTCGACTAATTTATTTCAACTTGGGTCACATGTCTGACTATGGTGGGTGAAACACTCACTATAAATATTCTATTTGCACAAGAACTCATGCTCAAAACTTATTTAAGTCGAGATAATTTTTTTATTAATGAACAAAACACTTAATTGTGAGTCGATGTTTTTTTTCCAATATGCAAATCATTCTACTTTTGTACAATTACATTTTAAATCACTCAAAATCATTATTTGAATAAATCAGAGTTATATTTCAATATATAAGTCATCAAACTTTTGTCATGTCAGACTTAAAAAGTTTTATTTATAAATTCTTAACTTGTTGATTCCTATTGTATTTTTCTTATCAATATGTCCTCTCTTTCAATTGAAATTTGAAGAATTATATTTCTATTTCTTTGTCAACAACCATAGTAGTCATTTTTTTTTTGTTTTATGAGGATTAATATGAAAAGTTCAATTATAAACTTTGATCCAGAAATAAAATGAATTTAATAATAAATTTACAAACTTTTATACACTTGAAATGATTATCTTCATTTGCGACCATAATTGGCATCTATCATTTCAATCATTTTTCAACTTTAAATAAAATAAAAAACATATATCATTTTAGTGAGATGACGAAAAAAGTCTTTAATTGAGTTTTCAACTTTTATGTTAATCACGCGCTTATGATTTATTGAGATGGCAAAAGAATCTTTGATTTTTTTTTCACTTTTGTATAATCACACACATTATTTTATAAGAATGACAAAAAAACTATATATAATTGACTTTGAAGTCATATACTCTCACAAAATTTAAAAAATAATCTAAAATTTATTTCTATTTTCAAATATTATAAGAGAAAACCTTAACAACCTTTATTTGCTAACTCACCCTTTTATAAATTAGAGAGTGCAAATAATATTAACCCTAAAAATGCAACTCAATCTTTGGTGAAGTATAATTTGCATACTTCAAATTGATCTGAAATTTATTTCTATTTTAATATCTGACAAGAGAAGTTAATGCAACTTTTATTTTTACTAACTTCTTATAAAATACAAATATCAAATATATTTTAACATATGATACACACAATTTTGACATTTTTAATTGTTAACTCTTATAAAGTATAAAGTGCAAATATATTTTTATTTTTGATACCCACAAGTTTGATAATTTTTATATTTATTAACTCTAATAAAGAATAAATTACAAATATATTTTGATATTGTGTATCCATCATTTTGACAACATTTATATTTGCTAATGTAAATATATTTTGATTTATGATACTCGTAACTTTGATAACTTTTATACTTGCTAACTTTTATTAAATATGAAAAAAATATATTAGGCTTGTCTGAAAAAGGTGTAACATCGCAAACGAAAGAATACCATGTCTTTTTATTCAAAATGCATTAATTCATGCACCACAAATGAATTATTCAAAATACAAAGTTATCTTCCATACATAATCAGCTAATACAATTCACATTTTAATCCAAATTTCAATTTGTAATTGATAAAATAAACAAATAAGATTTGATATTTATAAATGTCAAAAATTTGGAACATCACAAATGAAAAAAAATCTATTCAAAATGCACCAATTCATTCACCACAAAATGAATCACATATTTTCATTTAAAACTTAACATTTCAGACACATAATCAATTTGCAATTGATGAAATAAACAAAAAATATTTGATATTTATATATGTCAAAAGGTTGGAACATCATAAATGAAAAAAAAAATCTCTTCAAATGCACCAATTCATTCACCACAAAATGAATCACATTTTTTTCATTCAAAACTTAACATTTCATACACATAACCAACCAATATAAGCACATTTTTAATGTTCAGATTTTAATTCAATTGAAATTAGTAACCTACAAATTCCAACAATCCCTTACTAAATTGCAAATTCAAAAAAAAAATACTAAGTTGCACAATATTATGCATAAAGAAAGATATCACTAACTTTGAACCTTTCATGAGCGAGAAATGTCAAAATCAAACAAGGAATATGTGTTTAATGATTGAACATTTATTGTTAAGTTAGTAAAAAAATCATGCACATAACTCTGCTTTATATTTTGATAAGAAATTTTAATATTTTAGCACTATTAATTATGATCATGTGTTACTCTTGGTATTCATGAATATTTACAAAAAAAGAAAAAAATCTCTATTTTTGGAGCGACACTACTCCTATACATATAGGTGGAATTCCATGACAATATTATTATCAATCGATTAAGAGCACAAGCTCATCCTCTTAGAATATGCATTGAATATTATTCTTATATATACATTTATGATACTAAATTCACTTGTTATTTATCCATTAAAACATGAAACTAGTGGTCTCCTAGAATACATATGAATTACCATCATCAAATATTTATAGGTTTAACTCTCATTTTAATAAAATTTTCAACTTTTTACTCTTGACGTGTCTTTTGTCAATGAGCTTGATAAATTAATGACAATTATTATTATCATTTATCATATATACATACACATGTCTAGCCTTTTAATTATAAACTTGTATATACTCAAAATGATCAATATTTTACAAACATTTATATACTCAAAATGATTATCCTCGAATTTACAAATTTTTATACACTCGAAATTATTATCCTCTTTTGTAACCACAATTGGTATTGAGATGACACAAAAATTCTTTCGTTAAGTTTTCAACTTTTTATATTAATTATATGCTTATGATTTATTGAGATGGCAAAAGAATATTTGATTTTTCACTTTTGTATAATCACACTCATTAGTTTATAAGAATGGTAAAAAAACTATATAATTGACTTTTGAAGTCATATAACCTCACAGATTAAAATAACCTACAATTTATTTCTATTTTCAAATATTATAAGAGAAATCCTCGAGAATCTTTATTTGCTAACTCATCCTTTTATAAAGTAGAAAGTGCAGATAACATTAACCCAAAAATGAAACTTACTCTTTGTTGAAATATAATTTGCATACTTCAAATTTATTTGAAATTTATTTCTTTTCATATCTAACAAGAGAAGTTAATGTAACTTTCATTTTTACTAACTTTTTATAAAATACAATCTAAGTTTTTAACATATGATACTCACAATTTTGACATTTTTAATTTGTTAAATCTTATAAAGTGTAAAATGTAAATATACTTTTATTTTTTATACCCACAAGTTTGGTAATTCTTATATTTGTTTACTCTAATAATGAATAAATACAAATATATTTTGATATTGGGTATTCATCATTTTGACAATATTTATATTTGCTAGCGTAAATATATTTTAATTCTTATACTCGTAACATTTATACTTGCTAACATTTATTAAATATGAAAAACAAATATATTAGGCTTGTCTCATAAAGGTGTGTCAAAATGCATTCATGCACCCCAAATAAATTATTAAAAATTCAAAATGATCTTCCATACATAATCAACTAATATAATTCACATTTTAATCTAAATTTCAATTTGTAACCTACAATATAAATTCCAACAAGAGTGCATAGCTGATCCAGTAATTTTCGCCATTTCATTTCACCTGATAAAAAAAACAAAGTTTCAAGTTTCCAAGTGGAGCAATAGTTACGCCCTCGTATCAACAAATCGACATCATTTTTAGTTTCGTATCAGCAAACCATACAGCTCTACAAGTGTACATCTCTCTCTCTCTCTCTCTCTCTCTCTCTCTCTCGCGGAAGGTATCTACTTCAAGTCTTCAACTGCCGAATTGCCCCGTCGATCTCTTGAAAACCTGCAAAAAAAAACTAATTATGCAGGCATGCACATACAATATATTGCAAGAAAACAAAAGTTTAGCAATTATTAACACGTACAAGTCTTTCTGTGCTCGTGCTCACATCGTCTGCATATATACTACCAATCAACCATCACAAGCCATATCACAGTATGTTTCGAGGTGGTCACGTCTTTCCGATCAGAATATGGCCACAAGATGAGTTCTTGATCCGAAAAGTTGGCCAAGAGGCCACAAATAGAAAAAAAGAACTGAGTACGTACGTACATGGAAATCGACGAGGCAGAAATCTGAGTCGCCTAGCTTCCGGGCGGCGAGCTTGACGGCGGCCATGGCGAGGACTGCTGGCCACGGTTGCCAAAAGGGCTTCATCTCGGCATTCTCCTGAAACCAAAGCTTACATATCATGCAACAAGGTAAAGGAACTACGTATAGTGCTATAAAAACCCGAATAAAAAAATGCTTTACGTTGGGCCACAGACTCGTCGATGTAGTTCGTCTGATATGGAGCGATCGATCAGAGAGTAAAAGTTAAATTCTGATGCATGCAAAGATTTGAAATGCATGGGACGTACGTCTCTTTTCTTTACGTACGTTTCGTATCACGGCGACGACGGCGGAGAAATAATTTGGACTGGGATGAGAAGGGCAGTTGACCAGTTGGAGCTTCTGGTCTTTGAGGAGAGCGGTGACGGCGGCAGTGCAATTGACGTCTTCCGGCAGGAGGCATGAGTTCACCACCACCGGAACCACCTGATCCATCTTAGTATCCTCCGGCGGCGCCGCCTCCTCCACTACCACCGGCAGGTTCGGCACCAGTACCTGATCCATCGCCTCCTCCTCCACCACCATCACCGGCACCACAATATTCAAGGCCTCCTCCTCCACCACCGGCACCGGCACCAGTACCTGGTCCATCGCCTCCTCCTCCTCCACCACCTCAACCACCACCTGCAGGTTCCGCACCAGTTCCCGATCCATCGCCTCCTCCTCCACCACCATCACCGGCACCAGGATATTCATGGCCTCCATCTCCACCATCGGAACCAGTACCTGGTCCATGGCCGCCTCCTCCTCCTCCTCCTCCTCCTCCACCGGTAGGTCCGGCACCACCTGATCCGTCGACTCCTCCACCACCATCACCGGCGCCACCACATTCATGGCCTCCTCCCCCACCACCGGCACCAGTACCTGGTCCATCGCCGCCGCCTCCTCCTCCTCCGTGTCCGTATTATCCATAGATATCCGGTGGACGTGGTGTGTGATTCGAAGAGATGCAGATCTTGATCGGGCAAAAGAAGATAAAAAAGAATGGTAGAGAGATAGATCCTTAATATACAGGTACGTACGAAGATTTCATGCGTATTTTTTGTGTGTAGATAAGAATATTTCGTGCGCTTAATTTGTTCCGTCGTGGTCTCACCCAAAAATGCTTAAACTGGCAGCGTTAACTGGGACAGGACAAAAGTCCATTAAATTTTCCTAACAAAAAAAATCTTACAAAAAATTCATCCCTATAACCAATATATGTATGCATATATTAATTAGTAATGTTATTAAATATACATAATGACTAATATAAATAATACTCCCAAAAATTTCATCTTTGCTCTATTTAACACAACATAAAACTAGCAATCTACGTTAACGTATAATGTACTTACTAAATCAACACACTAATTAAGATATCTAGTAAGTATATTTAATATTAATGACAAATGATTGAAATCTAGTGTTTTGAGATATTTATAAGACCAATATGTAGAATAACTACTAGTTAAAATTTACTTCTCAATATATCATCAAATATTCGATTATTACTTACTATTTGTATAAATATAGTTATTTTTGTTATATCATATGATCACTTTATTATTAATTATTAATTTATTAATTTACAAATAATTTAACTAGCTATTTATTTTATTATTATTTATTAGTATTAAAATAGTTAAAAATAATAATAAATCATTTAATTTAGAATGCATATAATAATGTAAAATTATTTAAAATAATTATTTATATCTTTTTTTAATCATTTTACGCTCGATTCAAACGCTATATTTGTCAAATATTTTTATAAAATTTAATAATTAACTCGATACTAGCTAATCGCTAGTCTTCAATCGTTAATCGCTATTCGCTATTAATTATTCAAAACTATCGTACATGCCAAATAGGGCATTTATCTCCATCCGCTGACTAAAAAAGAAACTACATCTTTGGGCACGTCTTTTAATTCTCAAGAACCACAAGTATGTATTGCATGGTGATTAATTCTTGTTTTTTCCCCTTATTATGCATGCATGTGTGCATGGGATGTTGAGGGTTTAGGGTTTGATGGGCTTCTCTTGTTCTTGTGGCGATGCCCCTCATGCATGCTCGGTTCTTCTTGATGCATCCATCCTTGAACATTTTGTGGCCTGGCGAGTACTGCCAGACTTCATCATCATTGTCTCGAATTCCTCGTAGCTTGTACTTTCATTGATCCTGCAAAAAATTGATCAACAAATGCATGTTATGAAGTACGTGTTATTATTTGTTACTGCATGTGTTACTACTTGTATATACCTTATCTTTGTCGACCTGAGAGATGATGTCGAAGATTGCCTGGTCGCTGTCATCGTGTTCTTCATCTCCTTAGAGAACTTCTCAATGTATCCGGTCTGGTTCTTTGTGAAATGAGTCCATTAGTATATAACAAGCTTGCCTCTAGTACTCTGAGTTGTTGATTAATCCTATGATGCTCAGAACTGTACCTTTTTTTTTCATATCCCTCTTAATTATACACGCATTAATATGTTTCTCTTTAACTTTGACTAACGATTCTAATTTTCATGTGATGCATGTAAATAAGTATATCGTGAAAGAGGAGGATGTATTCTAAGTGCAATTTACTAGTAGACATCATCACAAATGTTACTCTTCACATGATTCGTTCGTCAACTATATATGCAAATACCGGCAACACAATTATCTTGCCATGCTCGTATTAGTAATGTAGTATCGATTGCTCCAACTAATGGACAATCAAATGACTAATGTTTAGTCATTAGTTCATACTTTTTTAAGATTTCAATAGACCATGAACATTGTATTGATGTTTGTCGGAAGTAATGGTTTAAATGTTAGTTTGATGATGGAATTAAGTGTGAATGTAACAACCTAAAAAAATAAATAAAAAATAAAAAAAATGTGGGAGCGGTTACAGCCGTAACCCTCTCCTACGTTTCCCTCTCTCTCCAATCCCTCACATCTCTCTCTCTCCCTCTCTCTATCTCCTCTCTCTCCCCATTTCATTTCCCTCTCTCCACATCAAAATAGGGCCGGCCGAGAAAAAAAAATGAAAGACATCTTTGAGGCGTCGACATGCCGCCATCTGCCCACCAAACTTCGACAAACTATATACCATTTCGAAGGTCTTGACGAGATGAAATCATCAACAATAATTTGAGAGTCTTTCGTGCAACATATGAGAAGAACCCCTTTCGATTCCTCAAAAAAGTAGGTGATTCGAACTT
>LTAE01013497.1:0-12516 GCA_001647135.1 Pontederia paniculata
CCCCCCTCTTGGTGCCAAGTGATCCTACAGGTTGATACCTTCAACTTGCAGATTTACATTGGGAATGTGCCTCCAAGTTGATACATCTCTAATTGGGGTTAAAATCTCTAATTCACATTGTTTTCTTTCTATTCACTCTTGACATCTTAGCAAAATCATATGAAATTAAAGAGTGTGTAGCACTCGAATCGAACAATACATTTGCATAATGATTTTCCACTAAAAGGGTATTACTTCATGCGAACAATGGGCATCTTTTTCTGATGATATAGACTCTCCCGGGTATCTTCTATGGAGCATCATTCATCTTTCCTTTGCATTTCACCTGAGGTCCTTCATTCCTAGGATAGTCTTTCACATAATGACCTTGTTTTCCATAGTTGAGGCATGCTCCAGACTTCAAATAGCATTCATCCAAACGTCCCTTGCCACAAGTAGTACATGCATTAACCTTCGTTTTTGAGGGTTCCTCCTTCCTTGACAATTGTCCAAATGTTCTAAACCACTTTCCTATTCGTTTCTCTTCTTGTTTCTTTGGGGTTTTCCCTTTGTGGCCCTCTATTTGACTCTTAAAGGTCCTCTGAATGATAGTTTAACTTTCAATTGCCTTGTCTAGTGTTGGTGTCGCTCCACAAATCACTTTCATTTGTAATCCAATGTGTAATTCTTCTATAAATCTATTAACCCTTGTTTTTTCAGATTTTCCTAAAGAACTATATTTCTTGAGATGGAGATACTTGTTGATGCACTCCTCAAATGACCTGTTACCTTATTGCAAAGTCACAAATTCTCTTTGTTTTTTCTCTTTGCATGATGTTAAAAGTATTGTTTTTCAAATGGCTTTTTGAAACTTCTCCCACCGATCCTATTTTAATTTGCAAACTTGGTCCTTTCCATAGACTTCCACAAATCCTTAGCTTGTTCTATCAGTTGATAGGTGGCATATGCCACCTTGTGCTTATCAAGACAATCACTAATTTCAAGTTTTTCTTCCATGGTTACTAATCATGAAGTGACCTTGTCGAGATCTTTATCCCCGGTGAATATTGGCATATGGTCTTCATAAATCTTTCAAAGGAATTTGAGCAACTAAAGATCCTCCTTCTTCTAGTGCTCCTTTTGATGGTCCTCGTCATCCTTTGCATTGTTTCCATGAATGTGTGACATTCTTTGTCAAGTGCCTCAACAATGTTCTCCTCTTCGATCCATGTTCTACAATAAAACATTAACCACTCATTAGATGGTTAGCAATTCAATACACAATTAAGTGCTTACCAATGTTTGACAATCTTCAGTGGATGCTCATGGTGATTTCACATAGACTTCTAAGGCCACTTAGATTTAAACAAAATAAACACTTAGATACTTAAACGCCAATATTAGACTATATACCTAAATTTTTGTAACATCCCATGAGCGCCCCCGGGATGTGATCATACTCAACACGCGTCTAGGTGGTTACCAGAATGCTACAAGAAGATGACGATCTATGGCAGCGGAAACATACATATCTTCAATGACATAAAATGGAGTATTCCCGAAAGAAAATGTGAGGATATGCTAAGGGAAGATTCTCTTTTTTTCTTTCACATCCCTGCATTCATGTTTGTCTTTGATTAAAAAAAGGGGGGGACAGGGAAAAGAAAAAAAAAGAATGAAAAAGTATAGGCTCTGAAACAAAAAGAAAAAGGGGGATGGTTGCCTTGGTCTCTGTTTGAAAAGTTATTCTCTCGCCTAACGGATTGTTGTGACATGCAAACTGTTAGGTTGTGACCGTGAGTTGAATTTAGAAGCGGGCCGCAACGAGAATAGAGATGCGCGGCTGGTGGTGCTGAGTGCGGCTGGCGTTGAGGGGCACGGTCTGCGATTGATGGCAGCGGCGTTGTTTGCTTGTGATTGAAGAAGATTGGCGCGGCCTGTGTAGAAGGCGGAGACGCTGCTGGCGGTGAAGGAATTGCTGATCTTAGCGCGGGCAATGTTGGGTCGGAGATCCGGCGAAGAGGAACGCGGCCGGAGTTGCAGAAAGTGTTGTTGAAAGAGGAAAGCCACCCTACTTCCATTTTATAGAAGCTTTCCGAGCATTAATTGTGGTTGGTGGCAGTTGGCATGGAGATCGAGGTGTTGCACGGATCACGGAGAATCTGGGGCGGCAAGCGTGTTGACTGATGTGACAGATCAGGGATACGGGCTGTTTTGAACAGTACATAGTATGTTTTTGCTCGCATGTCCATTGACCCCAAACGAACTTTGAAGCATTGAAGAACGCGAGAGTCGTCAGGCATGCGCACAGAGATTGGGATGCTGACTTGGCAGATGTGATTGTTTGCTGTGAATGTTATGCTCTGACACTGCCATTTTGACGCAAACAACACGGTCTGTGTCGTCCTGAAATTATATTTTTTTCCCAACGGACCGTTTTGAGAAACCTGCCACAATACACTAAACATGACAACAATTGTTAGTAAATCACACGGCCTGTGTCACGCTGGACGCGGGTCGTTTCATAGGCCAATTTTTTTAAAAAAAATACCCTCGCAGATAAACTATTGGACTCAAAATAAAATAATAATGAAAGAAATGACAACGAAGGAATTAGCTAAGAAAAGAACATTCTCACCGGGATATATGATTTGATCGTGGATGTTCTGCCCTATGGTATGACTTAGCAAATTTGACAAGTAGGCAACCAATCTCCACCAAGTTCTCACATCTGGTTGAACGAGTACTAATTTGCATGTGTTTTGAGATCTTGGTTTCATTTGGAGTTGTGTTAGAGTTGGGTTCTTTGGTCTCCAAAGTCGGTTTGTTGTTGATGATTGATGCTAATTGTCCATGTTGTGTGCCCCTCTCCCCTTGTGGCGCTGAATGATGAGATAAGCTAGATGTGATGATTGGACTATCCAAAGTCGAGCACCTTCTTCGGACTTGTCCATTTTCTATAACATACTCACTAGTCTCCTTCACACGCCACTCCCTTGTCCATGTCATTGGCTGATAATATATTCGTGGTCTCTATCGTCTTCAGTCTGAGTTTTGATGGTGACATGGACAAGTGATAGTTGGTGGATTCTCCACATGCTTTGCTTTTGAAGATTCGGCCAAGTGAGAAGATAAATCTTCAACTTGCTTTTCTAGTTCCTGAATCTTGGCTTGCATTATTTCAAATTTATCTAGGTTCTGTGATGGCGATGAATGTGGAGGGAGATCGTCAAAAATTTTCTTGTGATCTTGTAGTTGAGTCAATTTAGTTTCCAAGTTTTGAATACGCTGTTCTTGCATAGCAAATTTCTATTGAATTGTAGATATGACTTGACCCAACATATCCTCCAATTTCACTCTTGACTCTGTCGACAATTTAATGACATCCATAGTCTCTACATTGTGTTGATTAATTTTTGAAATTTGATTCTCCATGTTTTGAATAGATACTCTTCTTGTATGGAGAATTTTCAAGTGCATTCATCGAAAGGGCATCCACTTCAGCTTGAATAGATGCACTGTTGTCATTTTGTCCAGGTTGATTAATGCCAACTTGAATTACTTTTGGAGTATCCTCTTTCTTGTGGCTTGAAGAGGCTTTCGATGGGTCAAGTTGTTTCTGGTGTTGAACTTCAACCTGTTTCAAATTAATTTTCTTTTCCTCAACTTGTGGCTTGACTGATTAGGATTTTGTTTCTTTGCCATCAAGGATAAACATTTTCTCAAGAAATATCAAATAGATAAAAGTTCAGAAATAAAAATCAAAACAGTCCTCAAAAACGGCGACAAAAATTTGATGCGAAATATCACACGCTAAAACTTCAACAAGTATATTGGTCGCACAAGTATAAACTGATAAGAAGAGTGTCGAACCCATGAGGACTGATGATTTTTAAATTATGAAACTCGATCTTGAAATCCGATTTAAAAGATTTTCAATGAATTAGAAAAAAAAAGAAAATATAAGAAAACAATGAGAAGGAAAAGATAAAACAAAATATAAAAATTAATCGACAGATAAATTGATTAGGATTAGGATTCTATCTCCCCACAATTATTTCTTGGAATATATAGGAAAGACTCAAACGGATTTAGAAACGGTTTAAGCAATCACAAAAAATGGACTATGTCGGCTAAGATCACGGTGCGTGTTCAGTGATGGAACACGCGGAAAACGATCGAGGAAAACGAGACAAGAATACGATAGAAAAAGGCTCGTGTCGAGTTTGAAACGGACTGCATCCTAGGAAGAGAAAACACGGCTCGTATGAATGAGAGAACATTGTCGAATCGGTTAAGATCACGACCGCGTTACTCACAAAAATCAATATAAAATACAGAAAATGGATTGCGTTGGACGAACACGATCGAGTCGGCTATGATGAAGACCGCATTTTCTTTTATTAAAATATTCAGAAAATAATATGTGCAAAATGGAGTCCGAAATGGTTGCAAAGTGGAGAAAAAGGCCTGTGTTAGACAAACACGGTCTGTTTTATCTCTACGGAAATATATTTAACAAAAATTCAAAAGAAAATTAATTGGAAACTTATCATGATTATTTCAGAGTAAAATACTAACAGTATCATTTGATTAATGTTAATAACTTACTCAATAAACTTTAATAAAATATTAATCCAAGAACTAATTGGGTTTCAAAAAAATTTATCCCTAAACATGAGATAGGATAATACTAAGCCTAAAAAGTAAGAATAGAAAACAAACAAAATTTGCAGAATCTTATTGTCTTCTGTGTCTCTAGTGGAACTTCTAGGCTTCTCCTCCAATGTTGGTTTCTCAGCTCTTTAGAAATCTATAAGATTTATGAGGAGTATTTTTTGTTTGATCTGTGATGATTTTTCTATTGGTGAAGAAGGGCCTATTTATAGGGAAAGAGTCTTGATTGAACACGACTTGATATGAGACTTTAGATCGGACAAATCGACGTGTATGAGAAATAACACGAACCATTTTGAACTAACACATCTCGCTTTGGTTTAGAATTTGAGTTTGAGTGCAACACGACTTCGAGCGCGGCCGGTGTTACTCTGTGATGATGACATGTGGCACTATCTGGGACGTCGATGGTATCCGTTTGAGATGAACACGACGTGAAGACGTGGACAACTCTTAATCAATGTTGAACACAGTCCGCTTTGATGTGGGCACAGACCATTTTTTCTACTAAAAAGAACACGACTTCCATAGCTACTAGAACACGGGTCGTTTTCATCCAACACGGCACATTTCGTATTATTATCTCCGAATGAACCTGCCAGATTCTCCCCTTTGTAGTATTTGCCATGAATTGAGGTCATTTGGCCTGAAAATCAACCATAAAAAACACTTATGTAAAATATGAGTCATAAATGAAAAATCAACTAAAATAAATAAAATAATGCATGAATTAATGTAAAATACTAGGAAAATGATATGAAATAGATGCATGCAATATGTATATTTTTGCTCGCATCAGTTGCCTCCCTGTGGATTCGATACCCTAAGTACTGCACAAGATAAGTTGTATACTTGCAGCATCCGTAGTATTTTTCTAGGAATTTTAAAACTATCTACTGTTATCACAATCGTGCATTTTAAAATTGATTTAACACTAGACGACACTCGTGCATCACATGAGATTGCCCTTAACGCACCAAGGAACTAATTGTTCCTCTTATTATTTTCAATTGAAGATTATCATATATTCTTAATTATTAAATTTATACTTATTAGTTGATAGTAGTTGTAAGTTATCAATTGCTTATTTTTAACTAATATATAGCATTAATTATTACTAATTATTAATATGATTAATAGAGCATGAGTGCATGTTTTAATATTAAACCTGATTTATTGTGAAATTATTATATATTGATTGATATTGTATCTTGCATTGATGAATGTTGAATACTTTTAGTATTGATTGTATCACACTTAAAAGTGAAATCGGGAGGGGGCAACGTGTTCTTGTTAGTGGTTCCACGTGCAAGCACTCAAAACCTGTGCATATTTTATACAACAAGCATCTAGATAGAAACATTCATTTGTCACATGGTAGATGTCGTTGTATCTTTCAAATTTGATAGGGTTCAAATCTTAGTATTGTCTAATTTTTGCTTCTTTTTGTTCTTCCATCTGCCAACTTAATAAAGACTAACTGGACGCGAGTTGGACACTTTTCTTTTCATAACTTTATTACCACATTATTTTCCTTCATCCTCATGTTAATAAAATAATTTTAGTTAAATGGCATTAGTAATTTATATTGTAATTTCTTTGCTTCTTTTTCAGTCTTTCATTTGTCCATCTGACTTTTGTTGTGCTAAGGAAGCAAATACATATGGCATAATACGTTTCAACCAACTTTTGATGGTCGTCGTATACATTGTATGACTCTAAGCAAGTTTTAGAATTTGTTAATAACCTTGTAGCATAACTTCTAAACCCAAGTGCATGATTATCTTGTTATAGTACTCATGGGTGCCATTGCACAAGATTGGGTGTTAAGCACTAGAAGTCTCTCAAGGAGATCATCTTGATGGAAAAATAATTATGGGGTTTTGTTGTGTCACAGCTAACCTTAATGGTTCAATATATTTCATTGTATATGTTAAATATAAAGAATTATGTCCAACAATAAATCCAATGTCTTAGGTCAGCACTTTTTTCTAGGTTCCATATACAAACTAAAATAAAATTCAAGTTCAATCTACATGAGGAAATAGCCAATGGTTTCTAACTGCATTGACTAAGGAAAATTTTAACCATAACTCTCACTAAGGAACTCCCCACTGGTTAATTCGGGATGCTCAGTTCTTGCTATTCATGCTTCCAAAACGCACGCTTGCAAAGACGATTGATGACTATCGACCGATAGCCTTATCCAATGTCACTTACCTCATAGTGGCTAGGGTATTGGAGAACCGGTTGAGGGAGACTTTGGATGACCTTATCCACCCGGTGCAATCAGCTTTCATCAGTGGCCGCTCCATCATCGACAGCTACACTATAGCTTCCAAGATTATCATGGTGTGGCGATGCACGAGAAGATGTGGCTTCCTTTGGAAGGTTGATTTTTCAAAGGCTTATGACTCAACCTCGTGGTCCTTTTTGTGGCATTCTCTATGGATTTGTGGCTTCCTATCAACATGGATAGGTTGGATGAAGCATTGCATCACCACGACATCCTTCTCAGTCCTCGTCAATGGCCATCCTACCGGGGTTGGGTGCAAACATAGAGAGGAGTCAAACAGGGATGTCCCCTCACGCCGATGTTGTTTGTGATAGCGGTGGAAACACTAGCCATATGTACTTTTTCAGCATGTTAGTCTGGCATCATTAGCGGATTCACCACAAATCAAAGGAGGGGTAGCCTGGTCCCTCTCCTCCAGTATGCAGACGACACATTATTTTCTATTGAGGGTTATGGTGGAGTTATTTGGGGTCGCCTCTGGTCTACGGATAAACCATGCCAAGTTTTCCTTCATCCCCTGTGGCATGGAGGAGGAGGAGGCGGTGCGATGCAGTGAGGAGCTGAATACACCCATTGGCTCCCTACCGATCACATATCTCGGGCTATCGCTATTTGATAGATACATCGGCTCCCGTAGCTGGACCCCGGTTATCGAGAGGATGGAGCACAGATTACATGGCTAGAGTTCGAGATTATTGTCACGGGGAGGTCGTCTGTCCCTATAGAGATATGTCCTCTCCTCACTCCCCACTTATTACATGTCAGTATTCGGATGCCTGCCTCAGTGGAGCACCACATAGACTCTTTGAGGAGCAGGTTCTTCTGGAGGGGATGCGGAGTTGACATGTCGGGGTTGCACATGGTAGCTTGGGGAGAGATATGCAGCCCCATATCGCAGGGTGGACTAGGGGTCCGGAGCCTTCGCTAGACCAACTTGGCGCTCCTTGCACGATGGGTTGGGCGAATCATGGGGGCCGGCACCGACCTACGGAGCCATGTGTTATTTGCATACTATGGCCGCGATTTGTCGTGGGAGTCATGATCATGACTCATGTGAGGTGCCTCTTCATTTTGGTAAGGAGTCTCCACCATCTTCCCCCTGTTGCGGCCCTTCGTTCATGCCTCCTTAGGCCCTGGGACCAGCTTTGCTTTTTGGCATCATCAGTGGCTACCAGGTGACACACTAGCCCTGTGCTTCCCCAGGTTAGTGGCACTCTCGTCTAACTCAGCAGCAACCGTTTCAGAGCATTGGACGACATCAGGTATACAAAGTGGCAGCACATGGACCCTAATGTTCCGGTCGACTCTATTGGCCCAGCATTCTGACAAGAGTCCCGCAAGCGCACGGGGCCTTGTTATGGTAATAAAATATCGATCCCACGAGAAAGCGGCCAAGTACTAGAATTATAATTGTCAAGTTGTTATCTAGATTATTAGAGTTAGGATAGAAAACACTAGGGTATCAATTACACTAAATAAGATGAATGTGAAAGAAGTAAACGACTAAGCACTAAAATGAGAGTAAATATAGGAGAGAAATGTTCTATGGTTTCGAATCCATCTAGGGTGATCATGCAAAGGAGATAGTGATATGACATGCATTAGACTCTTGCTTCACTCCAATAATCATGTATTCCTCTCTCAAGGTAACACAATTCTAACTAGGATTATGAAATAACACTTTCATGCATTCACGCTAACACTAGTGGCATTCATATTCATGAGCATTAAGAAGCAATACAAGGCACTTCTATTTCTAGATAGCACACTTATATCATATTTAGCAAATTCTACTAGTTAATGAAGATGACTTTCATCACTTAACAACTTAGGGTAATTCAAATGAGGTAGCTAATCTCACAAGAATTTAACAATATGTTTACTAAATAAAAGAGTCGCGTACAAGCATAATCACTAAACCCTAAATTTCATCTAACCCTAAAACAAGAGAGATTAGTGCATCATAATTAGGGGAGAGAAAGAGAAATAAATAGGAGAGAAGAAATTCAGCATCACATCCAAAATCAAATGTTCAAACACTAAGATTCAACATAAATCAAAGTAAAAAAACATACAACATTAAATGTACCTCTTACAAGTGCAAGAATCCCTAAATGTCATTACAAATACCCAAATTTTGGCTCCAAAAGAAAGAAGAGAGAGGAGCTGTTCTAAACCCTAATTATCATATATATATATATGAAGTGCAGTAAACCCACCAACCACTAATGAGCCAACATGGTGGTTACGGCCTCAATAACATGCGCTATGGGTAGAATGAGGGTGTGCTACGGTCGAGTATAAAGGTCCGCTACGGTGAAGTCGTGCGCTACGATCCTGGAGTTGCCACTACGACTGAGAATTGATGCGCTACGGGTAGAATGAGGGTGCGCTACGGTCGGGAGTTTGCCGCTACAAATTTTAGTGTTGCGCTACGATTTGGTTGGTGATTGTTAACCGTAGCCTTAACCTTCTCGTTCATTGACATGTGCCTTTGAACAGACCGTGACTACGGTCCAGCTGGTTCCACCTCCCTTTCCTCTGAAAGTCCATCTTCTACAAAATGATTCAACTTTTGAGTAGCTCATAATTCTTTGATGAAATTGATGTCAAATGTAACTTAAATCACATGGTATAGGTATGAATTAAGTGAATCATTCTACTCATGTGTATGCATTTATAACACTTATCAACTCCCCCAAACTAAATCTTTGCTTGTCCTCAAGCAAATATCATAAGTGGTGAGCTCAAAGATTTCATATCATGCACCAAATATCATCATCAAGTAAGGAGTTACAATTGCAAGCTTTTTAAAAAGTATCACAACTAAGTCATCAATATAGGGTTGAATCACTCCAAGTCGCGAATTCTCTACATATGCCATTGTAAAAAATGAGAGGTTGTAGTTCACATCAAAAATCTAACTATGAGTGTAGGTCAAGTTTTCATAAATCTTCGAGAACAACAACTAGGTATGATGATAAATGAGATTCTAGGTGCTCCAAAGTTCAAATGCACAAGAAAGGTACTCTTATCATTCATGCTGTGTCACATAAAAATAAAAGAGAATGCAATGCTTGTGACTTTCGAACTTTTCTTTTACACAAGGAGGAGTGCACATTTTTCTTTTGCTTTGTTCTTTTTCTTTTTCTCTTTTTCATTTTTTTGAGCATTTTTCATTTGAGCATATTTCATTTGCTCTTTTTTTCTCATTTTCTCATTCTCCCTCCCTGTGCATGCATGAATATGTATGTATAATGCACATAACACATAGAATGATAATGCACATAACACATAGAATGATAATGCAAGAATGGTTTAGTGTGTTCCCACTACTAAGGACACGGGTGCCCTGCCATGAGTCTTTGCTCCATGGATCTTCTCATTTTCCTTTTCTTGTGAACTTAAACTAAAAAATTGTGCAATGCACCTCTACTTAATTGAAAATTCCATTGACTACTTCCACTCGATTTTCGACTCACAATCTAGATTATGATGTTAGTTTTCACCTCTCTTTTTGCTTCTAGCATATGAGATCCTTAGACATGCATGGAGTAAAGCAATACATAACATTTTAATTCATCAAAAAGTTTATTTTCAAAATGCTTTCAATGGCATTCCTAGCACATGTGATATGCATGATATAGAAAATTATGCTTGCTTCATTATGGGCTCATAACATATAAGGGTTCATAACATAATGAGTAAGAGGTCAAAAGATGCATGTGGCCTAACTAGAAAGAAAATAAGTGCTCAAAATGTTAACCTACTCCCTCAAACTCCCCCAAACTTAGCATAAACATTGTCCTCAATGTTTCCAAAAGAAAAATAAAAGAAAGAAAATATACTAGGTATGGATGGGGAAAGCTCACATGCTAAAAATGGAGGAGGTTGGAATGGGGACCAATCTCCCTACTCAATGTGCCAATCATTGAGCCTCTTGATCACCGCATTCATGGAAGCTTGTTGTTTGGATATGCGATTCTGTCTAAGCCACATATCTTCTTGTCACTCCTCCATTCTTGCCAACCGCCCTTGAATATCTCTTTGACCCTGAAGTAGCTCCTGAATCCCCGCATAACATCTTGTCCAATCACCATGTGTTGCACCAGAAGATTGTCCTGTCTCAAACGTAGAAGTGTGTGGAATATGGGCATCGTGCATCATGGTGGGTGGAATGTAAGCATCTGTCTCCATTGCCTCTTCACCTAAGGGTTCATTCACACCTTGCTCCTCTTGCCATTCAGCGAAGGCGGGACGCCTGTGCTCAAGGCCATCTGTATTGAAGCTCCAATTGGCTTCAATCTTATAATTTGTTCTTCGGCGGTCGGGTAAGGGATGTGTGTATGCCTCAGTGTGNACTTCATATGTGCTCCACTTGGTGTTCATGAGGTAGTTCCCGCCCAACTTATTACAAAGATAATGCACATCCGAGTCAATCCCTAACTCATGCATGATGTGGGTGTCCATATACCGAGTGTTAGCAATAACCCGCTTCTCAAGCATCCTATATCGATGTCTCTGCGCGGCGTCTCGAAAGATAATGTCATGCTCTTCTTGATCATTTGTGCGTGTGCGGCATCCCCTTGTCCTCGGGCTTACGGTTGCATTCCTTTTGGTTGACATTTGGTGTCAATTCCACTTGAATTTCTCACTTGGGAATTCGTCGAACACTTGGTGTGCACCCTCTCTTCTTCCCCTCTTGAGAGTCTCCTTGGTATGAGTGGTTTCCTTCTTATACAAATAGTGTGAGATGATAGAGAGATGCATACAAATATGTTTCCTTATTGATGATCAAGTTGATTGCTTGTGGTTGTAACACCTGCAAAACGAAGACGAGAAGCAAAGAGGAAGGGAGAAAGAAAGATGTCGTCCAGCAACAGTGAAGAAACAGCAGTCTAATAACAATTATTATAACTCGCATGCATGCACTACGGGTTAGAAGGCACGCTACGGCTGAACTAGTTCGCGCTATGGGCTTTTAGGACGTGCCTACGGTTCACGAGTTCTTGCATTATGGTCACTAGGGGCGGCTACGGCCTAGAGAATGGAACTACGACTTGGGAGGAGTATGCGGATATCGCTACGACTAAGAAGAGTCTGCTACGGTCTGGTCAGCAGATATCGCTGCTACGGCCCATAGTGAAGTTGCCCTCTTTTGAATGTCGAACAGTGTCTCCCTGTGGTTCCATACTTATTGGCTATGGTCCTGCAATGAATTCGTCGCATCAATCAGTATCTGGCTACGGTTTGGCTACAGTCCCGTAATAAATTCCTCCATTTTTGCCACTAACTCAGTTTCTCACTAAGGTTGCTCTCAAATTGGATTTCATTTCCCTACACACATTGAACAACAACTAGGGTTTTCGAAACACAAAAATTATTAGAAGATAAAGAGGTTAAGAAACATGGGTTGCCTCCCAAGAAGCGCCTTTGTTTAACGTCGTTGGCTCGACGTGGAGATCATTAGTCTTGTGTCGGATCCTTAATCTCCATGGTCTTTCTCCCTTCTATTTCTTCATTCAATAAGTAAGGCTTAAGTCATTGCCCATTTACCATGAATG
>LTAE01013501.1:0-16691 GCA_001647135.1 Pontederia paniculata
AGTTCGGTCGAACCTCGATAACAAACTTTGTGTTTGTTCTTGTGTTTGTTCTTCTTACTCTTCTCTCTCTCTATTTGTGTTTATATTCATACTTGTTTGCTTCCGCTAACCATAACACATCTAGATTAAGCAAAGAAGAACAAAGATTTTAATATACCAATTCACCCCCCTCTTGGTGCCATTCTAGATCCTACAATTATGACTAAAAATTAAACATCGTTCTTGCATTGGGCCTATCAGTGGATGTTACCACACGACCTAGGTACGACATTGTTGTCGTGCCCGAGTCCGATCCATCATTTTCATTAAAATGAAAATTGTTTGACACTTAGTTTTTTATTATTAGGACTACAAATTGAAGAGAGTTCTTACAAAATAATTCTTGCATTGGGTTTATGCTAGAGTCTAATCACATTATTTTCATTCAAATGAAAGTTATTTATGACACTTATTTTCTTTTATGATGACTAAAAGTTAAAGAGAATTCCTGCAAGATAAAAATCCCTGTTAAAAAAATAACTTTATGACTTGATGTTATATTTATATTCTTTTAATAATAAAAATCTTATGAAAATATTGTAGAAAATATATGTGCATATTATATGTTAACGTTTTAAAGTCAAATTATATGAACTAAAGTTAAATTTAATATTTATCTATGTTCCCTTTTGATCTGGGTTGAATATATTAATTATAAATAATTCTGTTAGCTTTCAACATGTTCAAGAGTTATTTTATTTTGATATCTACATAAAAAAATTATATATAAAATAATAAATGTCTATTAAGTTTTAGGTAAAATTATATGCATTGAAATTTATATTCATATTTGACCTTTTTTCCATTTTAGATTGAGCAATGAAAAGATTAAATGTAGATAATTTTTTTATCTTTCCAAAGAAACAAGAATCAAATCAATCAGATATCTGCGCAAAATGTAAATAATTTTCTTATCTTTCCAAAGAAACACGAATCACATCAATCGGATTTATGTACAAAGAATTATGACTAAAATATTGAATGTCAATTGAACCCATTATAAAGGTCGATCGAACCCATGAAGGTCGGTTGAAGAACTTATCAAAGTCAACGAGCCTTTGACAGGTTGGTTGATCCAAAATAAAGTCAAAAGTGAAGGTCGATTGAAGAACGCATGAAGTTAGTTGAACTCATGAAAGACATTTGAAGAACTCATCAAAGTCGATTGAACCTAACACAATGTCGGTTGATTGATCAAGCTTGGAAAAAAAATGTTTTAACTTCAATGAGTTCTTCCCGTCAGATCTGGGTCGAGCCATGAATATAAAAGTTGTAGATAATATTGTTAGCTTTCCATAGAATAAAAAATCAACTCATTTGAACATTCATGCAAAGAGTTATGACCAAAATAGTGAAGAGGTATATTTGAAAAAAAAGTTATAACGACTAATTTTTTGAATAAGAAGAAAACAACGGTCATATTGATAGTAGACACTTATAAAAGAGCCTTTAAAAAGCTATAACGTGTAGATGCTTCTAGTGAAACATCAAGTTACATTTGTAAATCAATTTTGAAGCCTTTTGTGCTTAGATTTGTAAATCTTTCTCTCTTCTTTAGTTGTGAGCACAAATTTATAAATTTTTCTCTCTTCTTTACGCTTTTGAAGCCTTCAAAGAGTACTGTTGTTTAGTGTGACATCCTTTGAAATGAAGGTTTCCATCTTACCTCTAGGGCTAGAGAAAAAGTTGGGGGTGTTCCATTGTAAGAGAGGTTCACACATAGCCTGTTGAACGAAGAAAAATATTAGATTGTGAGCTTCGTTGGAGAAAAAAAAATTATCTACCTCTTGAAGCGGAGAAATGACAAGTTTGATGTGATTGAGTCTTTCTTGCCTAAGACGAAAAGCTAGTGAATCTTCGATGATCTCGAGGTCGATAAGTCGGAACGAGGACGTATGCCAAGTTGAGGCCGAACCTCGTCAACAACTCTTATGTCTTGAGTTTGCATTTCTCTCTTACTTGCTTTACTTATTCTCTTACATTCTCACTTGTATCATTGTTGCACTTGGGCTTTTGGATTTGAGCTTTGTAATAAATCGATTTTGAGCTTTCGGATTTATTTTTATGAAATCAGTTTAAAGTTTTATTACACTAATTTACCCCTCTCTTGGTGCCAAGTGATCCTACCAGTGGTATCAAAGCTTGGTTGCTCTTATTTTAAAGATATAATCATCTTAGATCATAACACAAGTTTTTAATGAAGACCAATTCATTTTTCACCCACCGAGTTTTAAATGATTCAAACTTTTCTCGTTGGAAAATTTGAATTCAAACATATTTATGTTCACTTGACTTTGATATGTGGGACATCGTAGAAAATGGATTTAGAAAAACAAAGACAATTTTAAATGATGTTTCTATTAATTTTTTCTTTTTTGAATACAATAATTTTTTAAATTTTACTTGCCAAACTTGTTTTTAAAGCTCGAAATGCATTCTATTATGCTCTAAATGTAGAAAGACTAAACCTTATTTCTTAATATTCTACCTCTCACAAAATTTTACTAAAGTTATTATCTAAATATAAAGAGAGTGAAGATAAGAAAAAATTTATATCGGATGAAAATGACAACTCTACATCTACTACATTTGAAAACAAGTCTTCTTTGTAATTAATGGTAAACCATGAGGTAATCTCAAACTCTTTTTCTAGTGAAAGTAATGATAATGATATTAATTACAATTTTGATTTGCATAAAGAGTTTTCTTCTCTAATTCAAAAGCATATTTCTCTTAGACAGAAAAATAACATTTTGATTGATGAGTTTCATACAATGAAAAATGATTTTGAACTATTAAAGAAAAAAAAGACACATGCTTAGAAGAGAATGAAAATTTGAGAAAGAAATTGATTCTTTTAATCATATTCATGTTTCTTATGAATGTTTAAAAATTAAAAATTCAAAGTTGATGAAGTTATATGAAGATTTGGAAAGAAAAAATATTTTTATTAGAAAATATTGGGATGATCAAGTTAGTAGTGATAATTCTTTGAAATGTAATGTTAGTGTGAAAAATCTTCTTATATAAAGAAAAAGTTGCACAAGTTAGAACACAATAAAAATGAACAGAATTTTTTTTTAAAAAGAAAAAAAAAATAAAAAAGTCTTTTGAATCATCTTATGATTATTCTAGAAAAAACTTAATATGCTTATAAGTATTTCTTTAAAGTAAATATCTTTCATCATGATATCTTAAAATTAAAGCATGATCATGACCTTCTTAAAATCATCTATTACTTGTCATTATTGTAGTACTCATGGTCATTATGCGTTTGAATGCAATATTAGAAAATTTATGAATGAAGACTTGAAAATGATGTGGGTTACCAAAGAATAAATGATATTTTTGTAGGTATGCCTCACTCATATTATAAAAAAAAAATACTTGGACAATGAAAAAGAGAGGATTATGATGCTATCAAATTACAAAGAAAGAGTGATTGAGCACATGTGACATTGAAAAATATCACATGAGATATCTTTTGAGCTTTGATTGTAAATTATTTCAATTTATGAATGATTTACCTATTCAAATATTATTTTCAATAAGAATTATATATCATTGGATTTATGTGTCGACACATTATCATTTCTTTTTATTGCATTCAGTTTTGTGACTAGTTTAGACATAAGACTTTATATGTGACATTTATTCCTATTTTGATATATTCATATGTAAATGCCAGCGTTTATAAAAAAAAATTGATTCATCCCACACAAAATTATTGTTTATAAAAGATTTTATTCATTTGATGATTATTGTGTTTAGTCATTTTGATGAAATTATGTTAAAAAAAATTTAATGTGAGAAGAAAGAAAGAAGAAATTAAAATTTAAATATCTCAATGAGATATTTGACCTTCTTTCTGTTAGATCTGGGTCGAGCCATTAATACAAAAGTTGTAGATAATCTTATTAGCTTTCCATAGAATAAAAAAATCAACTCATTTGAAAATCTGCACGAAGAATTATGACTAAAATAGTGAAAAGATATATTTGGGAAAAAAAATACAACGGCTAATTTTTTGGATAAGAAAAAAACAACGGCGAAGACAGTTATAAAAGAGCCTTCAAAGAGCTAGAATGTGTAGAGGCTTCCAGTGAAAAATCAATTACATTTGTAAATCAATTTTGATGATTTTTGTGCTTAGATTTGTAGATTTTTCTCTCTTCTTTAGTTGTGAGCACAAATTGTAAAAGAGAGATGAAGAGTATTCTTGTCGAGTGTGAGCTCCTTTGTAAGGAAGGTTTCCATCTTATCTCTCGGGCTAAAAAAAAGTTGAGGGTGCTCTATTGTAAGAGAAGTTTACACATAGCATCTTGAGCGAAGAAAAAAAATGTGAGAATGTGAGTTTTATTGGAGAAGATGTTTCGTCTATCTCTTGAAGCGAAGAAATGACGAGTTTGATGTAATTGAGTCTTCCTTTCTCTATGAAAGAAAGCTAGAGGATCTCCGATGATCTCGAGGCCGATAAGTCGGAGCGAGAACGTAAACTAAGTTGGTGCCGAATCTCGTCAACAACTTTTATGTCTTGAGTTTGCATTTATGTCTTACTTTCTTTACTTATTATCTTGCATTCTCACTATATCATTGTTGCACTTGTTCTTGATCAAAGATTTTTAAATTTGAGCTTTGTAATAAATCGATTTTGATCTAAAAACTCGACCTAGGTATGACATTATTGTCGTGCTTGATTTCCATCACATCATTCCTATCTAAATGAAAGTTGTTTCCAACATTTTTATTATTATGACTAAACATTAAAGAGAATTATTCTTTCATTGGGTCTAGCGGTGGACGTTGTCTTGGCCGTACGACACTGTTCTCGTGCTCGGGTCTAATCACATCATTTTGATTCAAATAAAAATTATTTCTGACACTGATTTTTATTATTAGGACCACACATTAAAGAGAGTTCTTACAAAATAATTATTGCATTGGGTTTAGGCCCAAGTCCAATTACATCATTTTCATTCAAATGAAAGTTGTTTCTCACACTTATTTTTTTTTATATGACTAAAAATTATAGTTCTTGCAAGATAACTCTTTCATTGGGCCTAGTGGTGGAGGATGTGCCAAGCTAATCAACTCAACATGGGTACGACATTGTTATTGTACCTAGGTCCGATCACATCATTTATATATAAATGAAAGTTGTTTATGACATATTTTTATTATTAGGACTAAAAATTAAAGAGGGTTCTTGCATTGGGCCTAACAGCAGATGTACCAGACCACGACTTGGTACGACACTATTGTCGTGGCTGGGTCCGATCACATCATTTCAATTTAAATGAAAATTATTTGTGACACTTATTTTTATTATTACGACAAAAAAATTAAAGAGAGTTTTTGCAAGATAATTCTTGCATCGGGCCTAGCAGAGGATGTGCCAAGCCAGTCGGCTCGACCTGGATATAACATTATTGCCGTGCCCGGGTTCGATCACATCATTCCCATCCAACTAAAGTTTTTTCTAACGCTTAACTGTATTATTAGAACTAAAAATCAAAGTAAGTTCTTGCATTGGGCCTAGCGGTGGATGTTGTGTTAGTTGGCTCGACCTAGGCACGACATTGTTGTCGTGCCGGGTTCGATCATATTATTCTCATCCAAATAAAAGTTGGGCATGGTACGAAGCTCGATGGCCCAACCCGATTCGGACATGTATGATCTTTTTATTTTTATTTTTTGAATTTGACCTCCTAAAATATATACTAATAGTATAAATATTTAAACTTATATAATTAATTACTTAAATGTAAATAATCTTATAATAAATTATTATTATTATTATATTACAATGATATAATATTATTACACTTATAATGTATATTAAGTCGTTAACATATTAACTATAAAAAGATGACAAATTGAAAAAAAAATGGACAATCAAATTCAGGTCGGGTCGAGTCGTGTTTTGGTATTGTAGTAGTACGTCACGAGCACAATCAAATCAGATTGACATAAAAATGAGTATATCACGAGCACACACTAAAATCCACTTCTAATTGGGTGTTTGGTTGCTAAAGCCTATCTATATGCAATACAACATTTATGTACATAGGTAAGATGTATATCTAAATAGTACACAGTCCAATTTGATGCAGTATTATATTTAAATAAAACTTCAAGACCGATATTCAATCAAATCGGCTAACTAAGAATTAGAGTTTTATTTTGTTGAAAATAAAGCCAAAAATATGCGAGGACTCCAAACCGTAAACGAAATGGAAGATAAAATGATATTGATAAAAAAAAAACTTTAAACTACATGGATCTACTTGTTAAAGAATTGCGTAAGTAGGGGAAAAAAATGTGGCGACAATGGTGATTGGCGTCAAACAAACTTCCTATTTAGGAAATCTTAATATTTGAAAAAAAAGAAAAAAATGAAGGTGCTCTCTAATTAAGTAGCAGATAGTGATGCATAATGTATGGTGGATAGATTTAGCAGAGAGAAAAAAGTAGGAGAGAAAAAATCTAATCTTCACTATATATTTAACATCCTACGGATGAAGATGTAGGTAACATGATGCTCCCTACTTAACTAGGAGCACCTATATTGAATCCTTTCCTTTGAAAAAGAAGAGAGCTTATAAATTGTTAGGATAATAATTTGAAAGCAAAAAAGAGGAATGAACTTGTTTTTTTAGGTTGATTTTTTTCGTTTGATCAAGTAAATTAATCATTTGCTACGTTTATTCTTTTTATGAAGCATAAAAAATAATAAAAAATAAAAACCCACAAAAAAGTCTTTTATAGATTCATAAAATAAAAAAGTATATTAAATAATTAACTAATAAATTTGTTATTTAAACTATTAAATTCGATATATTTTAATTTAATTTGACTTCAATGAAATAACATACATACATACATACATACATATATATCTTATATAAATATATATATATATGTATATATAATATATTAGTGAAGGTGTTATCTATGATCTGACTTTTAAATAATTAGATGTAAAATCTCTTATGAGAATCTTTTTTGATATCCGTCATATCAATACTTTTGAGCAACATTATTGCTAAAAAATGTCACAATTCTATAGAATCAAATTTTTTTATTTGAGATTAGGTATAGGGGTTGATCCAAGGATGAGTAGTATATATAAAATAATAAATTTATATTTATGTGGTAAAATAAGTTTAGAATATATTATTATGTCATATTATATATGAACATTCACTTCCAAATTAAAAATATCTATAAATAAGTCGCCACAAATATTTCAAAGTTATTTTTTTGAGAAAAAAATTGAAGAAAAGCCTCTGTCAAGTTTCCTTCATTGATGATAATAAATATCATTAATGGGATTAAATGTTCAAAATGGAAAATCTTGATATATAAAACAAAGGACAATTATGTAATTTAAATGACTGATTATAAAAGGATAATTAATTATGGATACAAGATTTGGTAATAGCTAGAGGGGGAGGTGAGGTGGTAAGATTTAATTTGAACTTTTTTTGTTATAAGAAATCATGACCCGGTCTTAAATTTTAACAAATAAATTTTCCTTTCGTCATCACATTAAATTTTTTTCTTTAAATATTCTTTTCCTCCAAATCCTATTATATCTAGTCATTGAGTCCATCCTTTCCGACTCCATCTTTTTGCTTTGTCTCTCTTATCAAATTTACATATGCCGGCAGTTGTTGTTTCTTCAGGCGGTGCCGGTCACGGCCAGAATGAGTTCGAGGGGAAGATCACATCTTATGTGGTCATTTGTGGCATCATCGCCGCAACCGGAGGGTTGATGTTTGGCTACGACATTGGAATATCAGGTTATAATGTTACCATATGTCAGCTTTTAATTTTGTTGTATGCATCTTGCAGTGGAGTCGATCAGGATGTTAATGCCATGAAATTTGTTTCTTGTTTATTGTCTTAAATTATGTTCCATATGCAATGCACACTTTGTTAGTTCTTTTGTGTATCTTTCACTTGAATCCTTTGATGTCGTGTTAAAAAATATCTCTATTGTTCTTCTTTTTTAGTTTGTTTTGTTTTTCATATCTTCGTTCAATAACACGTTTTTTAATGGAAATCCAAGATCTGCAACATCATAAGTTTTTTTGTGAAAGTTTCTATATATTTGTTCGTTACAAAACAATAAAGGACTGTTGCGTGCCTAAAAGATTATTTTTTTGTTATTCTTCCATGGATCTCTTATTTTGAATTTGCACAATATCTTCTATATATTCTGGATTAAGAAATGGTTATATCCTTTCTTTTTGGATCTGAAAGAATTTCTTATATCTTCTTCTTTGATGATGAATGCTGTGAAGATATATTTTGTGGTTTAAGAACTACAAGAAAAGGTTTGCTTTATTTTGACTTGTCAGTAAAAATAAATAACAGGTGGAGTGACATCCATGGATGATTTTCTGAAGAAGTTCTTCCATGCGGTCTATTTAAAAAAGCACCAAGTGAAGGAGAACAACTACTGCAAGTATGATAACCAAGGCCTTCAATTGTTCACATCATCCCTCTACCTCGCCGCCCTTGTCGCAAGCTTCTTCGCATCAAAAACATGCACAAAGTTCGGTAGGAAGTTAACCATGCAGGTGGCTTCCATCTTCTTCTTGCTGGGCACATTTCTTAATGGCGCAGCCATCAATATTGCTATGTTGATAATTGGAAGGATCCTTCTTGGCATGGGTGTGGGATTCGGCAACCAAGTGAGCTTTTCTTGCACATATTAATAATTTAAGGATTTTTCAACTCGCTCTTACATGTAATTATTGTTTTAGGCCGTGCCCTTGTTCTTATCAGAGATTGCTCCGGTGAAAGTTCGAGGAGCTCTCAACATTCTATTCCAACTGAACGTGACCATCGGAATTCTCATAGCAAACATCGTCAACTATGCCACGTCCAACATCCACCCGTGGGGATGGAGGCTGTCACTCGGTCTTGCGGCTGTTCCTGCACTCATTTTGTTCTTAGGTTCTTTGATAATCACGGAGACACCGACGAGCCTTATCGAGCGAGAGAAGAAGGATGAAGGCCTGCAAATGCTCAAGAAGATTAGGGGCACTGAAAAAGTAGAGCTGGAGTACCAAGAGATTGTGCACGCTTGCGAGATGGCACGCCAAGTAAAGCACCCGTATAAAACCCTCATGACGCGATCCAGCCGGCCGCAATTGGTCATCGCAATTATGATGCAGGTCTTCCAGCAGTTCACCGGGATCAATGCCATCATGTTCTATGCGCCCGTCCTCTTCCAAACGATTGGGTTCAAGAGTGACGGATCGTTATTGTCCGCCGTCATTACAGGAGGTGTGAATGTCTTGTCGACCGTCGTTTCAATCGTGTTGGTGGATCGCGTTGGAAGGAGGGCCATGTTGCTTCAAGCTTGCTGTCAAATGTTGATATCTCAGGTTTGACATAGAACTCTGAACACTAAGGGTAAAAGAATTCTATTTTAACACAGTTATCATTTGCTAATGATGATTTGAGTTTGCAGGTCACGATTGGAACCCTTCTACATATTCATCTGAAGACAAGCAATAATCTTAGCTCAGGAGTATCAATCTGGGTGGTCATACTTGTCTGTGTCTTCGTCTCAAGCTTTGCATGGTCATGGGGGCCTCTCGGCTGGTTGATTCCGAGCGAGACCTTCCCCATCGAGACGAGAACTGCTGGATTCGCCTTCGCTGTTAGCTCCAACATGTTCTTCACCTTCGTCATTGCCCAGTCATTTCTCTCCATGTTGTGCAACATGCGCGCTGGCATCTTCTTCTTTTTCGGCGCGTGGATCGTCATGATGGGGCTCTTCGTGGTGTTCCTGCTGCCGGAGACCAAGAACGTGCCCATTGATGAGATGGTTGATAGAGTTTGGAAGCAACATTGGTTCTGGAAGGGATTCATGGCTGATGCAGAAGACAAAGCCAAGCCCACCGATGTGTAGAGTTAGCTGTCATCCGTTCTTGCAGAAAACGATCTCCAAGTATATGTTGGATAATTTGGTGCATCTTAATAATTGCGTGCTTCATGTTTCCCAGTTGCTTGAGGCGTTCCTACGTAGTAGAACACTTTATAATTCCATGTTTCAAATAACTACTTTGTTTAGTATTTATGTTTTGCAATTGTCTGACATGCAATTCTCCAATTGTTCTCTGAGTTCTACATTGTTTATCTTGATCTCAATTTTTTTTAGGAGACATTTTTTTTGTATGTCCACTTTTTTGTTTCTTTTAGGATTATGCAATTCTGTTGGAATATGATGTTATCTTCGGTCTATTGAATTAAGTATATGAATAGTTTCAGAAATCTTAAAATATTTTAGAAGATTTCCTTGTGTTTTTAAACTATATTGATTTGTATTTTGAATTCATTACCAGCTTTTGTCATATGTTGTTGATCCACTTCCACCTTTTGCGATATATGGAAGATGGTTGCAATTGAATTTGGCACAAATCCTCTTGAGCTGATAATATCCAAATTTAGATTTTTAAATGAAAGATTAAATGTCTGTGCATGTTTTTTTTTTACATCAACAGTTTCTCTTGGGGCGTTCATAGTAGAACACTTATAATTCTATGCAGATCAATACTACTTTGTTAGTATTTATGTTTTGCAATTATTAAATGATTTGTTAATTGTCGTCTCACGTTGTAGAAAAGGCTTAATTGGTTAAATGTTTCTAGCATGTTTTATGTTTATCTTGATGTCAACCTTTTTTTTAGGTTGTGATTTTGCTTTCATTTGAACTTTTTTTTTTATATATGTTGTTCACTCTTTTTTCCGATGAGTTTCACCGTATATGCACTTTATATGATCTTTAGATAATCTTCTCCATTTTTATCCATTATTTTATAGATTTATCCCAGCTATTAATATGCCAAATAAAAATCCATCGTATAAAAATTTTATCATTTTATATTTGTCTATAAAAAAAGTATTATCAAAGGGTTTGGCTTAGCTATAGTGTTGTTAATTTTATGTGTGAAGCTTATTTAAACATTAATAGGTAGTTGTAATGTTTGTTAAAAAATAGTGACTATGGTACCATTAAAGTTAAATTCAGATTAAATATTATAAAATAAAAAATAATATTAATTATTTAATTTAATGTTATTTAAAAAACATTTATGGATTTTTGAATTTTTTTCTATTTATACGAAAGGAGATGAATTAAACAATAATAGAAAAAAAAATGAAAGAAAGAAATATAAATATGATGATACTATTTAAAAGATTAAGGATAAAAGAGTGATGTGCCTGATTAACTAAAATAAGTTAACAACTTTAATAATTAAGTAGCAGCTTGCTTATTTTTTTTAACTTATAAGTTGTTGTACTAACCTTTCGTATAGAGAACTAAAAAAATAACCTGTGTAATTATTTGGTCGTATCATTTTACTAATGATTGCCATTTTTTGAATGGATTTAATGAGGGTGTAAATCACAACTTGACTTATACATGTAAGTCACGTGATCTGACGGTCCAGATTAAAAAGGCAAAAAAAATCTTTCTCTGATGGTGGTTGGAAAAATCAATAAAGATTTATTTTCTTAAATAATCAAAGAAACTACTAACCACACATACAAGTAAAATTTAATTTGGACCGTAGGATCATGTGACTCACATGTATAAGTCAAGTTGTGATTTACACCCCCATTAAATCCTTTTTGAATATTCCAACCAAATACTTGAGAAGAATCAAAATAATGAAAAATGGAGTCTTCTCACACTACAAAAAAATACGCAATTAACGAGCAAAATAATCCTCGCCATTTGCTCGCTAATTGCTTGCTAAAAAAATTACGGAGCAAACGCCGAACAATTTTCGACGAACGATTTGATCGCTGATTTTTACTCGTTATTAGCGAGCAAAAAATTTGCTCGCTAGATACTCGCTATCTACCGGCAATTTGCTCGCTAATTACTCGCAATATGACCACTAACATAATTTTGAAATAAAAAAAATATCGTGTCTTTGCTCGCTAATTAGCAGCTATTTTGCTAGCTAATTTGCTTGCTAGTTTGCCACAAATTGACCGCAATTTGGCCGCTAAAAACACATTTTAAATAAAAAATAAAAAAGATTTATTCGTCGTTGACAATTAGTTGCTCGCTAAATTGATTGGTAATTTGCTCGCTAATTACCAACTATTTTGCTAGCTAATTTGGTCGCTAGTTTGCCACAATTTGGCCGCTAAAAATGTCTTTTGAAAAAAAAAAATATTCACCGTTTGGCAGCTATTTGCTCGCTAAATTGGTCGGTAATTTGCTAGCTAATTCGTGACTATTTTGTTCGTTTTTTGCCATTATTTTGCTCGCAAAATCGCCGATATTTGCTCGCTAATTATTTACTTTTTTAAAAAAATAATTAAAAATAGTATAATATAAATTATACACTGTAATATAATCCAATCACTTGATACACACCTAATTAACATAATACAAATTAAAAATCACATAACATGTAACATAAACATCACAATCANTCGCTAGTTTGCCACAATTTGGCCGCTAAAAATGTCTTTTGAAAAAAAAAAATATTCACCGTTTGGCAGCTATTTGCTCGCTAAATTGGTCGGTAATTTGCTAGCTAATTCGTGACTATTTTGTTCGTTTTTTGCCATTATTTTGCTCGCAAAATCGCCGATATTTGCTCGCTAATTATTTACTTTTTTAAAAAAATAATTAAAAATAGTATAATATAAATTATACACTGTAATATAATCCAATCACTTGATACACACCTAATTAACATAATACAAATTAAAAATCACATAACATGTAACATAAACATCACAATCAGATAATAAATAATGTATCAATTTCGTCAGTTTGTTTGACAACATCATAGTCAAAACATAACAGAGTTTAATATCCATCACCATGTTGAAAATGTTATCAAAAATATTTTTCTCAACATGCATAACATCCAAATTATGTCGGAGTAAATTAGATATCCAATAAGGCAACTTCTAGAAAATACTCTTCTTTTCTCAATTATGAGTAATCCCATATCTTTTTTGCCTATAAGATGGCGACTTCAGCCCAAATGTAACAGGACCAATATCATTAACTTGTTCGAATGCATCAGTAACACTTATTCTACTTAGTGCTAATTTTTTTATGTGCTTGCCTTTGTAAAAGAGTTTCTATCACGGCGCATAGGGTGATCCCTAGGCAAGAATATTCTATGACAATCAAACCAACACACTGTTCTACCATGCTTCAAATAAAATGAGTTTGTGAAATGTCCACAAATTGGGCAAGCAAGTTTACCTTTAGTACTCCAACCGCTGATAATATCCAAATTTAAATTTTTAAATGAAAGATTAAATGTCTGCGCATGTGTTTTTACATCAACAGTTTCTCTTGGGGCGTTCATAGTAGAACACTTATAATTCTATGCAGATCAATACTACTTTGTTTAGCATTTATGTTTTGCAATTATCAAATAATTTGTTAATTGTCGTCTCACGTTGTAGAAAAGGCTTAATTGGTTAAATGTTTCTAGCATGTTTTATGTTTATCTTGATGTCAACCTTTTTTTAGGTTGTGATTTTGCTTTCATTTGAACTTATTTTTTTATATATGTTGTTCTCTCTTTTTTCCGATGAGTTTCACCGTATATGCACTTTATATGATCTTTAGATAATCTTCTCCATTTTTATCCATTATTTTATAGATTTATCCTAGTTATTAATATGCCAAATAAAAATCCATCATATAAAAGTTTATCATTTTATATTTGTCTATAAAAAAAAGTATTATCAAAGGGTTTGGCTTAGCTATAGTGTTGTTAATTTTATGTGTGAAGCTTATTTTTAAACATTAATAGGTAGTTGTAATGTTTGTTAAAAAATAGTGACTATGGTACCATTAAAGTTAAATTCAGATTAAATACTATAAAATAAAAAATAATCTTAATTATTTAATTTAATGTTTAAAAACATTTATGGATTTTTGAATTTTTTTCTATTTATATGAAAGGAGATGAATTAAACAATAATAGAAAAAAAATGAAAGAAAGAAATATAAATATGATGATACTATTTAAAAGATTAAGGATAAAAGAGTAATGTGCCTGATTAACTAAAATAAGTTAATAACTTTAATAATTAAGTAGCATCTTGATTATTTTTTTTAACTTATAAGTTGTTGTACTAACCTTTCATATAGAGAAGAACTAAAAAAAATAACATGTGTAATTATTTGGTCGTATCATTTTACTAAGCGATTGTCATTGTTTGAATATTCCAACCAAATACTTGAGAAGAATCAAAATAATGAAAAATGGAGTCTTCTCACACTACAAGAAAATACGCAATTAGCAAGCAAAATAATCTTCGCCATTTGCTCGCTAAAAAAATTACGGAGCAAACGTCGAATAATTTTCGACGAACGATTTGCTCGCTGATTTTTACTCGTTATTAGCGAGCAAAAAATTTGCTCGCTAAATACTCGCTATCTACCGGCAATTTGACCGCTAACATAATTTTGAAATAAAAAAAATATCATGTCTTTACTCGCTATTTACTTGCTAATTAGCAGTTATTTTGCTAGCTAATTTGCTTGCTAGTTTGCCACAATTTGGCCGCTATTTGGCCGCTAAATACGCTTTTTAAATAAAAAATAAAAAAGATTTATTCGCCGTTTGACAACTAATTGCTCGCTAAATTGGTCGGTAATTTGCTCGCTAATTAGCAGCTATTTTGATAGCTAATTTGGTCGCTAGTTTGCCACAATTTGGCCGCCAAAAACGCCTTTTGAAAAAAAAATAAAAAAAAATATTCGTCGTTTGGCAGCTATTTGCTCGCTAAATTGGTCGGTAATTTGCTAGCTAATTCGTGACTATTTTGCTCGTTTTTTTGCCATTATTTTGCTCGCAAAATCGCCGGTATTTGCTCGCTAATTTAATTACTTTTTTTAAAAAATAATTAAAAATAGTATAATATAAATTATACATTGTAATATAATCCAATCACTTGATACACACCTAATTAACATAATACAAATTAAAAATCACATAACATGTAACATAAACATCACAATCAGATAATACATAATATATCAAATTCGTCAGTCTGTTTGACAACATCATAGTCAAAACATAACAAAGTTTAATATCCATCACCGTGTTGAAAATGTTATCAAAAATATTTTTCTCAACATGCATAACATCCAAATTATGTCAGAGTAAATTAGATATCCAATAAGGCAACTCCTAGAAAATACTCTTCTTTTCTTAATTATGAGTAATCTCATATCCTTCTTGCTTATAAGATGGCGACTTCAGCCCAAATGTAACAAGACCAATCTCATTAACTTGTTCGAATGCATTAGTAGCACTTATTGTACTTAGTGCTAATCTTTTTTATGTGCTTGCCTTTGTAAAATAGTTTCTATCACGGCGCATAGGGTGATCCCTAGGCAAGAATATTCTATGACAATCAAACTAACACACTTTTCTACCATGCTTCAAATAAAATGAGTTTGTGAAACGTCCAAAAATTGGGCAAGCAAGTTTACCTTTAGTACTCCAACCGCTCAACATTCCATATGTCGGAAAATTATTTATAGTCCACAACAAAGCAACTTTCGTTACAAAATTTTGTTTCTTTGATCTGTCATATGTTAAAACACCATCATTCCATAACATCTTTAACTCATCGATAAGAGGTCTTAGGTACACATCTATACTCTTACTTGATGATCTCGATCCAGGAATCATGCAAGTAAAAAATATATGTTCTCGTCGCATACACATACTTGGTGGTAAGTTATATGGTATGACGAAAACTGACCAACAAGAGTAAGTTGTCGTCGTACCATTGAATGGATTAAAACCATTCGTGCAAAGAGGGACTAATCTAACATTTCGAGTTTTTCTACAAATGTGAGATAAGTCGTATCAAAATGTTTTCAAGCTTCTGCATATGAAGGATGTGTTATAACAGATGGATCACTACGCATCCCCTCAGAATGCCAACACATATATTGTGACGTATTTTCAGATAAAAACATATGTTGCAATCTAGGGACTAAAGAAAAATATCTAAACAATGAGAAAGAAATTTCCTTTCTATTAGTGTTAGATTTTTTCCTAAGTTTGAATCGAGACTCTCCACAAACACGACAACTTGTAAGTTCTATATCTTTCTTGTAATACAACATGCAATGATTACGACAAACATCAATTTTCTAATATTGTAGGCCAAGTTCACTCATCATTCTTTTACACTTGTAGAAATTTTTTGGAAGTTTTTCAGATTCAGGTAACATACTCTTAATAATAGAAATCATTCTATCAAAATATTTTTCACTCATATTGTACTCTGATTTTAAATTCATCAAGCGTGACACCGCCGACAAAATGCTTTATTTTTCACAACCATCCCAAAGAGGCTCATCAGCATCTTTTAGAAGGTTAAAATTTTTTGAAGCTATCGGATTTGGATTTTCCTCCATTGATTGATCTTGATTATTTATGTCACCCAATTCTGCATCTCTCACCATATCCATATATGCATTTGTCATCTCTATATCATTTGAAGACTCAACAGTTGAAGAACTTTCTACACTTCATTTATCTTCACCATGCAAGGTCCAATTTAAGCAATTAAATTAAAAACCTTTTTTATATAAATCCATCTCCACATTAAATCTT
>LTAE01013503.1:0-12512 GCA_001647135.1 Pontederia paniculata
TTTGGACGTCCATTACCTTCATCCTCAGATCTTCGGCCATCCTTTCTTCAACATCGGACGACCTCTCCTTCCCTTAGCCAAGAACCCTCTTCGACTAAGTCTCTTCACCGGGCGTCCACTTCTCCTTGGACCGCCTGTTCTCCATCCTCTTTACTCTAGGTGTAAAACCATCGGTCTCCCATTGTTCTTCATTGGGCGACCTCTCATGTTCAGACTTTGTCCTCGGTCGCCCTCTCAATATTTTCGGTCGACCGTTCAGTCTTTGACTCCACTTCTTAGATCTTTTGTCTTTAACATTGATCGGCCACTTCATATGCTTAGGACGACCACTGCACACATAGGGTTCTTCTGATATGTCTTCTATGTGCATAGATTATTTGTTCTTCAACTTCGATCGACCTATCATGCTCTGAACTTGAAATCCTGTCTTTCAGAAATCAGTTTAACAAGCTCGTTAGTCCAGACTAAGTTCCATCACAAATTTGTGATCACCAAAATAATCTCGGTATCCTAGATTCAACAACTTTCGCAGCTCAAACTCTCCCAAAAACACCCACTAAAAGGGCTTGACTAGGTGTTTCGCTCACCTAGATGTCACACATAGTCATGTTCTGCACAAACGCCGCATTACAAGTGGTATCAGAGCAACTTTGTTGGGAATGCTCTACATCACTCCAAACGGATTCCAGTTCAGAGGTCTTGAATGACCCAGAAAAGCAAGACAAAGCTCGTGCACCGCCCGCCCAAGAGCGTATGAGATCCAAGGACGTTGTGTCTGCGCTAGAGAACCAGCTAGCAATGGAGATGAACGAGATCCAGAAGCACATCATCTCACATGAATCAATCGACTTCCGGGATGTGCAAAGTGAAGTTGCACTGATCTACACTCGAGTGGAGATCATGGAGACGAAGATCATGAACTTGAGGCAATCAATGGAACACCAGTTGGTGGCCATGCGAGATAATCTCGTAAAGGAGTTCGACAACAAGCTGAAGTTGCTCGAACGATGCTCGATAAGGGATCATGGGTTTGGAGCCAATCCTTCCCATGAGCGAAGGCCCATCGGCGTCTCGAGGCCAGAACCTTACAATGGTGAGAGGTCGGACAAGGAAATCAAAAAATTCCTTTCGAATGTCTGGTAATACATGGAGGCTCGAGGCATTACATTAGAAGAGAGGATGGTACTCAACACCTCCTTTTTGCAAGATGCAGCAAATCTATGGTGACACTGCATTTGCGAGGATGTCAATCGTGACAACATGTCATCAATTGAAACATGAGAAAAATTTTGTGAGTCGCTCAACGCTCACTTCTGCTCATCCAATTCGGACACCGAGGCAAACATGACATTATTCTGCCTCTAACAAAAAGGATCTTTGAAGGATTATGTCAAAGAGTTCATCGAACTTTGACTTCAAAATCTCGAGTGGATGAGAAAATCCTCCGAGCAAGTTTCGACAACAGGCTAAAGCCATGGGCCCACATGAAGTTGGACAGACAATGTTGCTCTAACCTCCTCTCTCTTCTAGCCACTTCCGAAGCTCGCATGAGATCCCAGACTCAAGTTTAGCTCCACCAAAGTTTCATGGCAAGGATATTGGTGAGGGAGAAGATTCCCAGTTGTCAAATGGGTGGAAGGCCAACCCCCATCACAATGATCATAGCAAGGAATCTCCTAGGAAGAAGTCATTCAACCAGGATAGGCCCAAGTCAAAGTTGCCAAGTCCTTGTTACATTTGTGATGACCGATTGGTCACGGGGCTGTCCTAAGTGTGTTGCCGTCGAAGCCATGGTCATAAGAGATCAGTAAGTAGCAAAGGATATTCCCACGTCGCCCAAGTGCTTGGGAGCTGTCCACTTTCCCAATTCCATGTCGACTTCTCCGATGGCCAACTATGGAGGTCTTCTCTTCACCAAGGTGCTTGTGGATGGGAAGGAGTTCGATGGCCTTATCGACACTGAAGCTTCTGACATCTTCATCATTGAGAGTGCAGCGAAGAGACTCAAACTTCCACTCTCAAGAGATCGGGCGAAGTTCAAAGTGGTGAACTCGAAGCATTGCCCAAGACAACCTAGTATGTCTTGGCAAGTGGTCAGAACCTATCAACCTTATCATCGCCCCGATTGACGACCATGACCTCGTGGTGGGACTATAATTCCTCGATCACATCACCGCCACTATCGAGCCGCTCGCGAGTTCCTTGGTGATCCATGATCTAGGAGTTCATGCGTTGTTGTCCCCATCTAGCGGGGAAAGAGTATGACGTCCAAGATGCTCTCATCAATGCAATGCATCCTTGGGATGCCCCAATCATTCCCATGAAAGTCCCTCACATTTCGAAGGGTTCCCAAAGGCTTAACGTCGAAATCCAGTGATCCAAAGCCGTCATCAGCGACTCTGCCCACAAAAAAGAAGGATTGAGTTAAGGCCACATTTGCTGGTTGAAAGGCCCTCAAAGCGCACCCTCACCACGATCCAAAGCAACTTCCATGAAGATGAAAGATCGTTAAGTTTCGGAAAACGAGCAAAAGGATGATGAAGCATCGAGTGAAAAGTACCAAGTTGGTGAATTTGTCCAAGTGAACTTGACATGCCAACCTCATGGAAAAGACGACAACTTACTCAGACAATGTCATCGCTTCCAAGACCCATTTCAAATTTTGAAAAAGGTGGGCAAAGAAGCATTCAAGGTGGAGCTTCCCTGAAGACTTCAACATCACATTGTATTCCATTGAAGACTGCTCAGAAGATTCCATTGAGTTGGAGCGAACTCCCAACGCACCAAGTTGAACGAGTCGACATTGCACGAGTCAAGAGAAGTCAACGTCAAAAGGATCTTGGTGGATGGGGAATTAACGCGTGAAGTCAGACTGCACATCCAAATGTCGCAAAGTCCACTAGAACTGCACAATGAGGACTCCAAATTGGATGAAGTATCGGTAAGCAAAGCAAACCCAAGAAAGGAGTCCTTGGCGAGTCCCACAATGGTGTGGACATTCCTGGCACTGCATGACGCTGATGAAGTCGAACTCAAGAAGACAAAGCTAGGCAACCAGCCGATGAGGGAAGTCTAGACCAAAGACGATGACCCCGGATAGCCTGGAGCAATTGCGTCGGGACATGCCGACTTGGGTGAGGGAGAATGTCATAGGTCATTTGTTGGCCTGCTCAAGCAATGCGGCATCGCAACTTTGCAACGTTATCACACGGTGAAGACAAGCACCAAGGGCTAATGCTCTGCGTGGCGTCCCATTTTCATAGGCCATGCCGACTTTTGTCAAGTGACATCATATGAATGATCTCAAGTTATCTTACCACTTTTCTATGGTTTCTCATGTATTTAGCCATTTTTTAAGGGATTTTTACCTAGTTTCATAGGTTTGCCAACTAGTGGCCTAGGAATAAGCATGCATGGTAGAATGCACCCCGGAGATGATCATCCATGCCACTCTTCGCCAACCTATCACCTAGGATTGTAGTATATTAAGGGGAAGCATGCTAACCCCTCACCCCCATTGTAGCATTTTTTCTTGTTTAACGAAAATTGCTTATGCTAAGCTTATTTTCTAAGGATTTTTTGTTGATTTCAATGTGCATGCCTCAAAAGCGGGATAGGCTCCCTGCATTGTGATCAACTTGTTCCAAGACTTCTTTCGTGCAGGAAAAGCGCCAATCCACTTGAAAGCCGCTTCAGTGCCCCATGTCCCTTCGGAAAAGCGCTCGCTCGAGCGCTTGTCTTGATGCCTGCGCAAGACATCCCATACGGCACCGCTTTGAGGTCCACGTGTTCCAAGACTTTCACTACTCAAAATCTCCCAAAAAGAATCACTAAATGGGCTTTCTAGGTACCCAACTCACCCAGACACTGCACGTAGTGGTGCCCGCACAAACGCCCTGTGGCACATGCCACTATCTACATTATAGATATATTACCACTCTAATTTTTAGATTGAAAATTTTGTTTGAGAATAAATTTGAATATTAAAATTTTCTCAATAAGGAGAGATCACGCGACCTGGTCTTTATATTCTCAATTCATTTTTGCCTCAATCATTTGATGAGAATATTTTGAGAATAAATGTTTGCATGATAACTAAAAGATATCACTACAAGAAAAGGCGCATTAAACGAGCAAACAATTGGCAGCTAATTGCTTGCCATTTGCTCGCTAACTTTTTCCCGAGCAAATGACGAATTATCGACTAAAATTTTGCTTGCTAAAAATTATTCGTAATGAATGTGCAAAATATTTTACTCAAAATTTGTTCACTAAATTGGTCATTGTTTCCTCGCAATCTACTAGCTGACTAGCCACCGAAAAAGGAATTATTTAAAAAAAAAGAAAATGTCGTCTGTTTACTCGGTATTTGCTCGCAAATTGGATGATAATTTGCTTGTTAAATTGCTCGGTAATTGTTCGTTAAATGCCCAATAATTGCTCGCTAATTTATTCAGAAACTATTCGCTAATTTTTTGTAAATATTTAAAAATATATCAATCTTTTTTCGATGCTCGCTCGCTATTTTCTCATTATTTGCTCGCTGAATTTAATTTGTTTAAAAAATATTCAAAGTAAAAAAAACATATTATACATTATAATATGATCCCATCTCATGACACAGATATAAATAAATAATATAAAATAACAATCATCATAAATCAAATAATGTAAATATCAAAGTCACATAATATATAATGTATCAAATGCGTCAAAATATACCATACAGTCATCGAAATCCTCGAACATAAGATACATAATCATCTTATTCATCGTCATGATCGTTATGATGTCGTGTACAAGATGCATCAACATTAACACAAATATGCTGAAAGTACTCTATCATGGATCTTGCACGAGCCTCTATGCACTCATCAACTACAATTCTTATATCTTTCAACAGGAGGCTGAGGGATGGTTGTTGAAGTAGATGCAGGGCTAGCAACAGAGCCATGGAAGATGGCTATGGTCCTATACCACGAAGTCTCCTTGCACTAGTAAGTCATGCAACTTCATGCCATAATGCCGCATCAAACTCAGGAGGTTGTGAGGTGAATACTTCTCTCCAATAAGCAAATCATAACTAACCAAAAAATTATAATAAATGACCTCACTTTGCAATAGTAAAAAATGTTTTCAAAATAAATAATTGATGGACTAAAAAGTATAACTATCACTCAATTTTTTGCTCACAACTAATGATTTTTTTTAATTGTCACCTCAGGGAGACCTTTAAATTTAGATTTACCCTATACAAGAAAAAATATTAGTTATTTGATAGTCAAAGTATGTTGAATATTCAAATATATATTTATCATGAATTCATTGTACATGACTTCTCTCAAGCCCGCTAGAATTTGTTTCCATAATCGTGCACCAATAGGAAGATGACGAACGACAATATCAGTGATGTTTCTAACAACACACCCCGGTATGAAAATAGCCTTGAAAAAAATATGACATGAAAACTTAAATAATATTTCAAATTAAAAAATATTGAGCTTACGGTTTCATCCGGCCAATTGTAATGCCACTAGGAGGAATGACCCCATATGGCAAATGCTCAAGCCCGACGTCTCATGGTTGTTGAGATGAAGAACCCTCTGATATAATGTACAAGTTAATAGTAAAATAACTCAATAGAAAAGTTAATGACATAAACTTTAACTATTTAATTACTAGGAGTGGGAGTGTCAAATATGTCCGCCTCGTCGTGCTCAGGTGTCCTAGATGTGGAACGAGCTCTACCACGTCTACTCCCACGAGTAGCTATAACCTAAAAAAAGTATATATAATTACAATTATCCATATTCCTCTTTCCAATGAAAAATTCAACTTCGATCTGGTCGCATTATTCGTAAGGAGTTGATCAAATTAAATATGTTTGACACATCAAGGTTAGCATTGTGATGCAACAAAAAAATAATTACGGAGCAGACAAGCTCCTTTCCACTAACACTAGAACAAACCTTTTGCAATCCAAGATAAAACCAAACTTTAAGAACATATAATGCTCAGATATTTCATAACACAAATGAGAACAATGATGCTAGATCAATATCATTAGAGAAGCATTGAATATAATGATCAAGACAAGTTTGAATTATGAGTTGGCACACATATGAATCATGACACTAGAAACATTTGAAAGTGATTCGCCAAGGGAAATAGTTGTGTGGGCCAACCTTCGCACGCGCCCTGGGCAGTCACCATGGGGCGCACGTGAGGAGGACGCGGCCACCATGGGCAGCCCTCACATGCGCGCTACATGGCAGCCTCACACACGCCCAGAGCAGCCTCGCGCACGTGCGGGGCAGCCCTCACGTTCATGCCCTGGACAGCCACCATGGGGTGCGGGGGGCAGCGACCATGGCGCGCGCACAAGGCTGCCATGACGCACGCGCACTGGGCAGCCCTCACATGCGCACATTGTGGCAGCCTCGCGCGCATGCGGGACAGCCCTTGTGTGCTCCTAGACAGCCTTGCGCACGCGAGGCAGACCTCGCGTGTGCGCACTGGGCAGCCTCGCTTCGCGTGTTGGACAACCCTCGCATACACGCATTGGGCAGCCCTCCGGGCGTGAGGGCGTGCCTGAGGCGGCATTCGGGCGTGCGAGGGTGAGCCTGGGGCAGACCTCGCATGCACGATGACGCACCTTGGGAAGCCCTCGCGCGCTCCTAGGGCAGCCCTTGCGTGCACCTAGGGCAACCCTCACGTGCACGAGAGCACGCCTTGGGCAACCCTCGCGTGCACGAGGGCGCACCTGGGGCAACCCTCACGCGCACGAGGGCATGCCTAGAGCAATCCTTGCGCACCTGGACAAGCCTCTCGCGCACGCGAGGAAGCCCTCGGGCGCACACCCGTTATCTCTTCCGGCGATGGCCGGCGACATAGAGGGAAGATAGAAAAAGTATAGAAGAAAACTTGAGAGAAGTAGGAGAAAACTTCAAAGAGAAAAAAAGAGGAAATTTTACTTTCCGAGATGAGGGAAGTTCGATCCAAGGTCGGGAGGCGACAACAAGGCGTTCGAGGGCGGCGATAGCTTTGACGGTGACGGTGAAGGAGACAAATGGAAGAAGAAAGAAATTTGGTGTGCTATCCAAGGGTTTAATGTAACTTAACGAGCAATTTTTTCTCGCTAGATTGATCGATATTTGCTTGCTATTTTCAACTCATAATATTTTTTTTCTTTCTATAACAAGCAATGTTTTGCTCGCTAAATTGGTCATTTACTGCTTGCAATTTTGAACTCATAATATTTTTTTCTTTTTCTTTTATAGCGAGCAATGTTTTGCTTGCTATTTTGAACGCGTAATAAGTTTCTTTTTTTGTGGAGAGCTTGTTCGGTAATAGCGAGTAATTATTTTTTCTCGCCATTTGGCAATTAATTTGCTCGTTGATATTATTATATCTTACGCTCCTAGAGGTCTCGCTGTTTTCTCATAAATAGTGATCAAAGTTTGCTCACTAATTCTTGCTCGCAAAATGATATTTTTCTTGTAGTGTATGAAGCTTGATTCTGATCATGATATTTTGTATATTTTCTAATTCTCTATTTATCTTACGGACTTTCATAATCGAAAAAAATATAAGAGTACATTTAACTAAATCACATTTTTTTCTCCAATATAGCATACATTTTTTTAACGTAAACAAAATCTACCACACGATTATTTTCTCTATAAATTTATTGGAGCTATCTTTTTCTCATGTATCGGATCGGCATATAACATTATCGCATTGACATTATGAAACGGCTTATTATGGTATGTTATTTGATTCTCTTATCACATCAAAGTTGACACATTAATGGAAGTTTTAATCTATCTAGCTTAAGATTGACATCTCAAAACAAATGCTGTCCTACTTTGAGATGGATCGCAAATTTATAAGAAAATTTGCTTCCTTAAATTCGATACGATTGTAATACTGAGGAAATTTGGACCTTTTAATTTTAATTTCAATACTAGAGCCTTTTCTAAGTGGTTTAAAATTTTAAGAAAACTTGTAATAAGATAGATAATACGAAAATAATGTTATTCATCAAGAAAAAGTTATATTGACCTTGCGTCTAATCAGATTGGCATAATTGGTTAGGGAAGATGTGTCCTGGAAGAGTGAAAGAATAAAAGATTAATAATCTCGAGTTTGAATTTCAGCAAGATCATCTTGATCAAAATTTATCTTCGCTTCGAACATTAAATAACTTTATTTATTAAAATAATAAAGGGTGAGATAAAAAAAATGGCTACGTGCCTGCTTGCTGTGTTCCTAAATCAGATTGTTCCGGCTCCACCTGCAAATATGCCTTTTGACCTCTTTGCATGGCTTTTGCAATATGTTCCCATCGTGTTCCCACGAGTAGACTATTTCTACACCTTTCTTCTCATTAGAAATAAAAAAAAAAAATATCAAAAGCACATTCCTAAGGAAATGTTTGGTTATGTTTATAAATTTGACAAACTTATAGACACTTTTCAATAATATTAATGATTGGTGACTGATATTTTTTATTTATAAATTGTAGGATGGATAATTTAATCACAACTTAAAAATAAAAAAATAATAAGATATGGGAATCCTGATTTATATTTTTTTCTTGTCATTTGATCAATAACTTATTATTTATATTCTAACTTTCTTTAATATTTTTACTATATAAGTATTACTAAACAATCAATCTTATTTGGGGCTTTGAATCTTTTAAATATAATATGAGTCATATTACTACCAAATATTATAAAAATTATTATTATCAACATTTTTGGTTAAACACGTCTAAGTTATTTTATCGATAACTTATTATTTATATTCTAACTTTTTTTAATATTTTTACTATATAAGTATTACTAAAAAATCAATCTTATTTTGGGCTCTGAATTTTTTAAATATAATATGAGTCATATTTCTACCAAATATTATAATAATTATTATTATCAACATTTTTTGTTAAACACATCTAAGTCATTTGATCAATAACTTATTATTTATATATTCTAACTTTTTTTTAATATTTTTACTATATAAGTATTACTATACAATCAATCTTATTTTGGGCTTTGAGTCTTTTAAATATAATATGAGTCATATTACTACCAAAATATTATAATAATTATTTTTATCAATTTTTTGGTTAAACACATAACTAATTAATTTTAACACTTAGTGTTTAACATATCAATTTTTTTATCAGTTAAGTCAAACGGACTATACATTTATATATATACATATATTAAATCATAGAAAGATCATACTAAGATAATGATGGGAAAAATGGAAAATTGGATTGTCAATATTACAAGTTTAAGGACTAAGTTGTTCAGTATCAAATATAAAAAATAGTATAAGGCGTATTAAGAAAATTACCCGTAATATTACCATTATGTAAAAAGATAATACAATATATAGAATAATTTAAATCCTAAAGAGTTTATATATGGACTCTCAAAGAAAAATAGGAAACGTAAGCCTTAAAGTTGTCTAGATTTCAAAAACAACGAGATTCTCGTATGGGACGAGCGACGAATTCGAACGATTATGATGTGCAGAAGGTCTTATAAATTTTCACTGAGTTAATATCATATACAAAATATTATCAATAATTACTATAAGAAAAATAATGATCAGCAAGAAGAAACTTTCTCTATTTGCGAGCATTTACGGGAGGAAAAGAAAGTTAGGTCGCTCAATATTATATACGTATTCGTTAAAAAGTTGAATTCTAAAGCATATATAGATTTAACAATTAAATATCCGAGTAGTTATTAACTAAGAGAAGTTTTTAGTTTAAACTTGAAGTAGCTTTTTTTCAATATTAGAATTTTGCTAAAAATGGAGGATTTCCATATTTCCATATTTCTCTCGTCTCCTGGCTTATCTCTTAAGATGTGGGTCTCTCTCTCTCTCTCTCTCTCTCTCTCTCTCTCTCTCTCTCTCTCTCTAATAAAAACATCGTTAGCCGTATAAATATCAAAAGCAGACGCAGGCTTTGCTTCCCACAAGAACCTTGTGGTGGTTATAATCCAGTGGATCGTGTCCACCGCCGGCATCGGTAAGAGCATGAAGAGCCGTTCCATGAAGCCATTCGACCAGCTGCAGGATGACTCCGACGAGCTGGACGTATTTGCGGCCACACGCTACTTCTCCGGCGACGTCGAGGACGTCGTCCCCCACGCCCACTCGATCACGTTTGGAGACGAAAGAGCTGCGTCGCCGGTGAGGGACGCTTTCAGGAATAAGCAACCGGACGCGAAAACGGAGCTGCCGGATCAGGTGTTCGACGAGAAAGGCAAGAAGTGCTGCAGGAGGCAGCCGCCGACAACTTCATCTGGCATAAGGTTGACTTGTTTGCTCAACTCTTTCTTGCAACAGGCAGCCGCCTCCAACAGCAAAATTATCAAATGCTTTCAGCCCATCTCTGTGACCAATACCGGTGTTCTCTCATCAGAGGAGGAGGAGGAAGAACAAGAGAGAGAAAGAAAAAAAATGGAAAGAAATATCATCAGCAAAATGAAATCTCTGAGCAGCAACAGCAGCAGCAGTAACAGCAGCATTCATGCAGACTCCAATTCTTGCAGATACTACTTCAACAGACCTGATCCCCTGTATGATCAGATGAGTGGTAGTGGCAATACCTCATCAGCAAACTGCAGTTCGAGCCTCGGCAGATCTGCAACCTTGAGTCCCCAACGCGAGATCAGTGCGCCAAAGGAAGACCACAGCGTAGTGATCAGAGATGTTTACTGCGTGGGCAGCAGATGGGTGCTGATGAAGAAGGCCAGCAGTATTGATCATGGCTTCCTGAAAGACGACGTCTGGCTTTCCGCCGGCGAGGACCGTCCCAGCGACAACGTGGAGGAGGAGGAGGAGGGCGTGGCCGAGATGAGCGACTCGAGCTCTGATTTGTTTGAGCTGGAAAATTACGATTAATGATCATGGACAGGGAGGGGGACGAGCTTTCCAGTGTTTGATCAGACTACCAACGTGGAAGTTGTGTGGGAGAGCCAAAGAGACGTCATCAAAACGTTCAGCCGCAATTTAAGACTTGCTACTTTCACATTTCTCTTTTTTTTTATCAAATTAAACTCTTTATCAAGATTCAGAGGAATTGTATATGTGTTACTACGACCAAAGAATTTTCCACTTTTTAAATATTAGTTTTAGTAATTTATGGTTAAGTTAGACAAAAAGGTTCAATATTTTTAGTTCATTATAAGATTTTATATAAATAAAGGACATGTAAAATATTCTTTATCAATATAAATATTAAATTTTCATAAAGCAAAAGAGAGTTAGTTTTAATTCGATAATTCATAGAACGAAAGGAACCCTAAATTATATTTATTCAGATTTATTGGGTCATTCTCATATTATTTCTTGAAATATAAAAATGATGTCTTTGAGATATTTAAGTTATGAGAAACTTTGTTAGAAAAATAAATAAAAAAGTTGTTAAGAGACTGAAAATAAATAATGGACTGGAATTTTGTAGTTCAAAATTTAATGACTTCTATGAGAAAAAAGGTATTGTAAGACACCGGACAATTATAAAAACTCCATAATAGAAAGATGTCTCAGAAAGAATGAACATAACTCTACTTGAAAGAGTTCGATGCATATTATCAAATGCAAGATTACGAAAAGATTTTTGGGCAGAAGCTATCAACCTGGCATGTCATTTAGTCAATCGATCCTCCATTGATCATTGTATTTGAATATTGCTGAAGAAGTATGGTCAGGTAGTCCTCCTAATTACTCACGTTTAAGAGTTTTCGATTGCCCTGCATATGCATATATAAATGATGGAAAATTTTAATCTAGAGCTAGAAAGTGCATATTTCTTGGTTATAAATCTGATGTTAAAGATTATAGATTATGGTGTCCTAAAACTAAGAAATTTATTTTGACTAAAGATGTTACTTTTGATCAATTTGTGATGTTTCACTCAAGAAAAGAGTTGCTTGTGATTAATGATATAGGAAAATAGAATGCTCTAGAGAAGGTGGAGCTGGAACTTATTAATTCTTCTGATGAAAATAAAGATGTTCAAACTAGAGATGTTGCTCCTGAAGTTCAAGCTTCTCTATGTTGGCTCGTGACAAACAGAGGAGAGAAACAAGGCACCACAAATATTGGGTTTAGAAGACTTGGTGGCTTATGCTTTAAGTGTTACTGAAAATATTAAATTTCTTGATCCTTCCACATATAAAGAAGCTATACAAACTCAAGATTACACCAGATGAGTAATAGCTATACAAGAGGAGATGGAGTCCCTATAAAAGAATGACACTTGGGAGTTTGTGAAACCACCGATTAATAAGAAGACTATTGGTTGTAAATGGGTGTTTAAGAATAAGGAAAGACTTAGTAGTGAAGACACTAAGTACAAGACAATGTTGGTTGCAAAAGGCAACAGTCAGGTGGAGGGAGTTGATTTTCATGATGTGTTCTCTCCAGTTGTAAAACGTACTTCAATTCATACTTTACTTGCTATTGTTGCTATGCATAATCTT
>LTAE01013504.1:0-14992 GCA_001647135.1 Pontederia paniculata
AAGGAGATTTGTAGGGAGCCTTCGCCCTTGAAGAAGGACTTAGTGAACTCCGAAGATCTCGTGGAGAAGATCGGAGCGGGGACGTAGGCCAGGAGTTCGGCCGAACCTCGATAACAAATTGTGTTTGTTCTTGTGTTTGTTCTTCTTACTCTTCTCTCTCTCTATTTGTGTTTATGTTCATACTTGTTTGCTTCCGCTACACATAACACATCTAGATTAAGTGAAGAAGAACAAAAGATTTTAATAAACCAATTCACCCCCCCCCCTCTTGGTGCCATTCTAGATCCTACATTTATATGCCCTAGCTGGGGTACATAGGCCACAAACTCTGAGATTGCAAGGTTCTATTTTGGGGTCTCATGTTTCTATTCTAGTGGACAATGGGTCTACTCACAATTTTACCAAAGAAAATATTGTTTCAAGATTGGGATTGCCAATCATGCCTTCACCTCATTTTAGTGTCATGGTTGGAATGAAGAAAGGTTGAGATGTGCTGCACTTTGCTCTAATTTTGACATTTTAATAAAGGATTTTCCATTTGCTGATGACTTTTATGTTTTACCCATTGAGGGTGCTGATGTGGTGCTGGGGGTACAATGGTTACAAAAATTGGGTCCAGTAACCATGGATTATTCTAACTTGACTATGACTTTTAACTGGAATAATCAACAAATATGGTTATTTGGTCAAGACAGTTTGACCTTTAAGGTCATTACTCATCATTAGCTGAGAATATTATTGTCTATAGAGGAAGTAATGTCATGCTTTCATCTTATTCTGGAGAAAGAACCTCAAGACTCTCAGGAAAAGTTAGATGATCAGATTCAGTTCATTTTAGACAAATTTGATAAGGTTTTTAAAGTTCCTACAAGTTTGCCACCTCTAAGGAGTCAACCTGTAAATGTTAAACCATTCGGGTATCCCCACTTTCAAAAAATGAGATTGAAAAGTTGGTAAAAGAAATGCTTGGTCAAGGGGTGATCAAACATAGTTCCAGTCCTTTTTCATCTCCAATGTTGTTGGTTAAAAAGAAGGATGACAGTTGGAGATTTTGTGTGGATTACAGGGCCCTTAATGGAGTCACTATAAAGGATAAGTTCCCTATTCCTACTATTGATGAGTTATTAGATAAGTTACATAGGACTGTTGTATTCTCTAAGTTGGATCTTCGAGCTAGGTATAACCAAATCAGAATGGTTGCACAAGATATATCTAAGACTGCTTTTAGGACTCATGAAGGTCACTATGAGTTCCTAGTTATGTCTTTTGGTTTAACTAATGGTCCATCTATTTTTCAAGCAATTATGAATAGATTGTTTGCTCCTTATTTGAGAAGATTTGTGATAGTGTTCTTCGATGACATCTTAATCTACAGTTCTGATATCAATACTCATGTTCAACATTTATCCACTGCTCTTAGTTGTTTACAAGAGAATGGTTTTTTTCTTAAGCAAAATAAATGTTATTTTGCTAAACAAAGAATTCAATATTTGGGACATGTTGTGTCTCTACTTGGGGTTGAGCCTGATGTTGCCAAGATAATGGCAGTTAAAGATTGGCCTTTACCAACTACTGTCAAATAGTTGAGAGCTTTTTCGGGTTTGGCAGGTATTACAGAAGGTTTGTTAAAGACTATGTTACTATAGCAGGACCTATAACTGATCTATTACAAAAAGACTCTTTCAAGTGGTGTGACGTAGCTAGCAAGGCTTTTAATACTCTTAAAGAAGCCTTGGTCACTGCCCTTATTCTTCACTTGCCTAATTTCTCTAAGACCTTTGTTTTGGAGACAGAGGCTTCAGGAACAGGTATTGGAGCAGTTTTATTACAGGACAATCATCCAATATGTTATTATTGTAGGAAATTAACTCCTAGGATGCAAAAGGCTTCTGCCTATGTGAGGGAATTATATGCTATTTTAGAGGTTATCAAGAAGTGGAGACAATACCTTTTTGGACATCATTTTGCTATTAAGACTGACCATAAAAGCTTAAAAGAAATTTTAACTCAGGTAATTCAAACTCCTGAGCAACAACAATTTTTGGCAAAGCTCATGGGCTATGATTATTCTATCATGAACCAGCTTAGAGTTGAAAATAAAATTGCTGATGCTTTATCTAGATAGTTTATTTCTGAGATTCAATTATGTGGATTTTCAATGCCTATTTTTTCAGTGATTGATCAGATAAAGTAGGAGTATCAAAATAATCCTCGGCTACTGAAATTGATAAAGAACATAAAGCAGGGACAACTATCACAACTTAAGATGATCTATAGAGATGGACTTTTATTTGTGAGTGGCAGGATATATTTGCCAATTACTGCAGCTGTGATCCCATTATTATTAAAAGAGTTTCATGAAACTCCTGTGGGAGGCCATTTAAGGGTACTCAAGACTTATAAGAGATTGACTGCTGAATTTGTGTGGGATGGTCTTAAAAATTTCGTGAAAAACTTTATTCAGAAACGTGTGGTGTGTTAGCAAATTAAGTATTGCACAACTAGTCCTGCTGGCTTGTTACAACCTTTGCCAATTCCAAGCAAAATTTGGGAGGACATTTCTGTGGATTTTGTAACATCCTTGCTTGTATCAGCAAGACATTCAGTTATCTTGGTCATTGTGGATAGACTCTTTAAATATTGTCATTTAGGTGCTTTACCCATTCATTATACAACCACTAAAGTAGCTAACTCTTTGTGGATATTGTGGTAAAATTGCATGGTTTTCCTAGAACTATTGTTTCAGACAGGGATTCTATGTTTGTTAGTTCTTTTTGTAAAGAACTTTTCAAATTGAGTAATACTAAATTGTGTATGAGCACATCATACCACCCTAAAATAGATGGACAAACTGAGGTCTTTAATAGAGTTCTACAACATTATTTACGAGGATTCGTGATGGAAAAGCCAACTGATTGGTTAAAGTTTTTATCATGAACTAGTGCTCATTATACTCCATTTGAAGTGGTGTATGGAAGGCAACCTCCTACTATTCCAGCTTATATCAGGAGTCAGGCTGATATCGGGGTAGTAGATACTGAGTTAAAGGATAGGGATGAATCCATTCACATTCTTGAAAGTCAGCTTAAAGAACTTTTCAAATTGAGTAATACTAAATTGTGTATGAGCACATAATACCACCCTCAAACAGATGGACAGACTGAGGTCTTTAATAGAGTTTTACAACATTATTTACGAGGATTCGTGATGGCAAAGCCAACTGATTGGTTAAAGTTTTTTTATCATGGGCTGAGTACTGTTTCAATACTTGTTATCACACTAGTACTCATTATACTCCATTTGATGTGGTGTATGGAAGGCAATCTCCTACTATTCCAGCTTATATAAGGAGTCAGGCTGATATCGAGTAGTAGATACTGAGTTAAAGGATAGGGATGAAGCCATTCACATTCTTAAAAGTCAGCTACTACAGTCTCAGCAGAGAATGAAATCTTTAGCTGATCAACATAGAACTGATAAAGAATTCTTTGTTGGTGATCTTGTTTTTGTGAAGTTGCAACCCTATAGGCGGGGATCTCTAGCTATGAGGAGTTCTAACAAGTTGGCTAAACATTTTTTTTTTGCCCTTTTAAAGTTCTTAAAAGGGTTGGCTCAGTGGCTTATGAACTGGAGCTTCCACTGACTTTTATGATTTATCCAGTTTTTCATGTCTCTAAGTTGAAGAAAGCTCATGGAACAGACCTTTCTTTCACTGACTTGCCTGATTTATCAAACATGTTAGGTCCTATCACTAGTCCTATTGCTATTTTATCTTCCCGGACTATTAAATGTTAGGTGCAGTTTATACGCCAGATCCTAGTTCAATGGGATGGTTATGCATTAGAGGACGCCTCTTGGGAAGACTATGATGCATTTCTACAGACTTATCCTACTTTTGACCTCAAGGATGAGGTCAGTTTTTCAACCTTGAGAGTAAATGCTATGAATCAACATGAAGATAATAGGAGATCAGCAAGGAAACATAATCAACCAAGTTATTTGAAGGATTTTGTAGCTAAATAGAGAATAGTTTCATGTATGAAACTTGAGATGTAAACTGTAGAAACATATGTTGGAATAAAAACATGTATGAATGTGAACATGTATTCAAGAAACAATTATATGAGACATATAAATAGAAGATGCTATGGAAGAGAAACATCAGAAATAGTTGTTGTGGAAACTTATCTTGTATCTTCTTTTGCTTGGAGTATGAGGAGCTCGAAATCCTCTTGTCTCTCTTTCTATTTCTTTTCCCTTTCTACCTGCAATTGTTCTTCATCTACACCTTTGAAGACCAGAGAGCAGAGGAGTTATAGCAAGAAGAAAAAAGGTCAAAGAACGAAGTTGGAAGAGAGACTTATCTGTGGAGATCAATTGACACATGAAACCCAGAAGAAACCTTAGAGTATTGTATCAAGAAGAACAATAAACTTCCTTTCACCTGTGAATACAAGGACTTGGGTGCGACACGGCAAAAGAGAAGAAAGGAACGATGAAGTAGTTAAGAGAAGGAACTCATTTGTGAAGATCTAGCAGCAAGGAACTCATTTGTGAAGATCTAGCAACAGAAGGATCGTTCAAACCCTAAAACCGTCTGGAGCAAAAGAGATCAGCAGGTGAGAGTAAATCCAATGGAGTTTAAATATTTTTTGAAGGGCGGAGCACACGAAGTTGTCTCGGCGCATGTGCAATTGGGCTTGGAGCGATTGGGCTGTAGAGTGACGAGCTCAAAAGTAACCTATCATAGGAGTAATGCAAAAAATTAATATAAAAAATAAATGTTAAACAAATAAATTTGGGTTAACAAATTACGTAGGTGGATCTTTGAATGTGTCAACTTCCAACATATAAATTAAATGTATTATATCAATATGGTTGCAATTTTTTTTCGTTCTAAAAGAGGCCCTTGACTTCATACAAAATAAAATTTTCAACTTGAGCTTTTGTCCTTTATAAGTGAATTAAGATCTCAATTAATCAACCTAAAAGCCGGTTAATGGATGCCATTATTTTTAGTGCTGAATCTTGACCCATAGGTCAAGAATGTATATCTTCTTGTACTTGAGATTTGTTTGAAAAGTTCACAAAGGATTATGTAGATTTGCAACAAGAAAAATAACTCTCAAAATAGTCTAATAAAATCAGATAAGATAGAAATAAGATCTCTAACAACAATGTCAAAATTTTGATACGTTCTAACATATCCTAAAATTTTTCACTAGCAAGTACACTAGTCGTTATCAAGTAATATTTAAGATGAGTTAAGTTATCGTTCCCACGAGAATTATATTCTATCCTAATTTAATCCCACAAACTAATGAGAGGGGTACATGGGGGTTGAGTTCAAATGATTTTTCAAAAGATACAAATAAAGATTTAAAGATATGATTAGGATATGATCAATATAGTGTCATAAAATATGATGACATCGAGCATTAGACCTGCTGAATGATTAGAGAAAAAAATCAGATTTCATTTAATCAAAATCAATTTTATAAACTCTTATGAGGATTAAAGTTTTCTAAAGATATGCCTTCCTATTCAAGATAGCCAACTATCCCAAGTCTAAGAGATTGAGTGTTCCTCTTTGGGATCACAATCTAACCTAATAAGGGATTTGAGGTACATGAAATTAAATGCCCTAGGCTATGGACTAGCCCTCTCCACGATGGTTAGTCACACACACCTCACACAATGATATTCCTCTCTAAAATGTTATCTATGTGTGGTATGTAATCCCTTGAATAAAAAATTCAAAGATCAAATTATAAAACCAAAGAAAACTATGAACATACTATTCCTATCCAGGATGCTAACATATCATAATCGCAAAGAATCCATGAAAAGTATTAAGAATCACACACATATTTGTTGGAGTTGGCGAATACTTAAGAGCCTCTTGTTTCTCACACCGGGTACGCCCACGTGAGCTTACGGGAACAAGAGTATTATCCAATGACATTTGACCCCTACGCGCGGAAAGGGGGGTTCGGGGGCACCGCCCCCCGATGGGGGTTCCACTGGCCCGTATGGTGTGGATTAAGAGATTCTCTATTTGTTCGGGTTTTGAACACATTTTGAAACCAATATATATTGCTCATATTTCAGATGTGATGATGAGCGTTTGTAATGAAAAGTAATAATAGTGAAATCTCTTTGCAGGACGTAACCCTAACTCAAGGGTGAACCTGGGTAAATATGTGTGTATCCTCTATTTTTTTACATTTCTGTTTGTGATCTTCTATTTGTGTTCTCGAATTTCCCTTCAATTGGTATCAGAGCAAGGTTATTCAAGGCAATTAGGCTTTATTCGAGATGTCAGGAGGATCCCGAATTGAGATAAAAAAATTTGATGGAACACAGTTTGATCTCTAGAAGATGAAGATGGATGATCTCCTTTGTGATTGAGATCTCTAGTCGGCAATCGAGAAGGAAAGGCTTGGCGGCAAGGAAGCGATGAAGAATGCTGCATCAACTTCCAGTCAAGCAAATCTAAAGGCGGTTGAAGATCAGGATCGAATTGATCGGAAGGCAAAGGGTTTGATTCGGCTTTGTCTCGCGGACTCAATTCTTACGAATGTGAAGAGCGAACCAACAACCAGAGATCTATGGCAGAAATTAGAATCACTATATCAAAGTAAGTCATTGGTTGATAAGTTATTTCTGAGGAAGAAGTTGTACAATCTTCGGATGCATGAGGGTGACTCGTTCTTTACACAACTCTATAACTTTAACATATTGATTTGCCAACTGGTATCAATTGGTTTTAAGTTTCAAGATGATGATAAGGCAATAATGCTGCTCAGTTCTTTGGCTGATTCATGGGACAATCGGATCGTGGTGATTGGTGGTGGAGATAAAGAATTATCGTATGAAACCGTGTGTTCTGCCTTGTTATCAGAGGAGACACGAACAAAGAGATCGAAAAGTTCTGGTAAAGAGGCATTAGCGGCTAGAGGAAGGCAAGCAAAAAAGACTCAAAATCAGAGAGGGTACATATCCAAATCTCGTGCGCACTCGAAGAGTAGAGATAAGAAGTTACAATGCTAGAAGTGTCAAGAGTGGGGCCATATGAAGCAGGATTCTAAAATAAGACGGCTCATAAGAAAGAAGCTAAATCATCCTCGGATAAAAGAGAGACTGATGCAGGAGATATGTATTTGGCTGCTGCGTGTATGGCATAGTCAGATAAGGACATATGGATAATTAATAATGGAGCTTCATACCATATGACGCCTCATAGACACTGGTTTTGTGAATATGAGCAATATAACGGTGGGGATATCATGCTCGGAGATGATACTGCAGTTCAAATTGTCGGACGTGACAGGGTGAATATAAGGATGAATGATGACACGATAAAGACTATTCCAAATGTGATGCTTATACCCTTGATGAGCATAAGTCTATTATCAGTTGGTACAATGGCTAATTCAGGAGTTATTTTTAGTTGTGATAGGGATTCTTGCAAGATGACCTGAGGTTCTATTGTGATTGCACGAGGAGTTCGCTGTGGGACATTATACAAGTTGCTCGGAGAAACATTAAATGTTGGTTGCGGATTTGTTTCTAAAGAGTTCAAAGAAGATGGACACAATACATCTATGTTGTGGCATCAGAGACTAGCACATATTAGTGAAAAAGGACTTTTGACATTAGCATCAAGTTAGATGGTATAAGGAGTTCCAAAATGCTATTTAGGTTTCGGGTTTTGTGAACACTGTCTCCATAAAAATAAAACCGAGTTAGTTTCTAACATACCGGTACTGAGCAACTAAGGTTCTCAAACTAATCCACAGTGATGTTTTTGGACCAACTCCGACTTCATCAATTGAGGGTTNCTTCGGACAGACAATGGAGGTGAATTTTGTTCATATAAGTTTGAACATTTTTGCGAGGATAATGGTATTGCAAGGCAGAAGACAACTCCCTATACGCCTCAACAGAATGGGGTAGCCGAAAGATTAAATCGATCACTCGTAGAAAAGGCAAGATGTATGCTGAGTTGGGCTGGATTGGGGCCAAAATTTTGGGCGGAAGCTATAGCCACAGCAAATTATCTGAAGAACCAGACACCGACCTCGTCAGTGAAGGATCAGACACCTTATGAGCCAGTATTTGGGAAGAAGCCGAATATGTCACATGTTCGGGTGTTTGAATGTGACGCTTATGTCCATATGTCGAAGGAAAAAACGAGGTAAGCTTGACAATAAGTCTGAGTAGAGCATATTTGTTGGATACAAGGCATGGGTCAAAGGTTATAAGAAGTGGAATCCAGAATCGAAGACCATTGTATACAGTAGGTATGTTGTTTTTCGTGAATCACTACCTCAAGTTGGGATGCAGAAAGATGGTAGATGGTGAACTCAAGAAAGTGGCAGTGTTTGAAGAAAATTCTGAAACTGAACTGAAGAGGTGATTGCACAAGATAATCAAGTAGAGTTTGTTTCTAAATCAGATCAAGGGAACTTGTATAATGAAGTTGAGGATGCAGATTCAAATGAAGACCCAGATATAAATACCATGCCAGCTCTCAGGAGATCGACATGGGAAAGGAGAGTACCCCTTTGATACTCTCTTAGTGCTCTAACTCAATATTTTTCACAAATGATTTTTCGAGATATAGGTAGAAATCTCTTTGCAGGATCTAGCCCTAACTCAAGGGTGAACCTAGGTTAATGTGTGTGTGTCCTCTATTTTTCTAGATTTCTGTTTGTCATCTTCTATTTGTGTTATCGAATTTCCCTTCAATATTCATACGAGATTGAGAAAAAAACTTTAACCTATAGAAAAATAGGGTTCATCCAGTTTTTACTTTTACAATAAAAATTCTCCAAAATAATAAAATTAATTAAATGCTTGGGAGTTCATCCTTTGAAAATAAAAGAAAAAAGTACAATTAAGATTAAAAAAATAACACCTTCACGATGATCGTCTTCACTGGAAATTTCAGCAGCACTTTGTTCTCCTTTTTTTCTCTGCATGTAGGCTCTCCTAGGCTTGAAGTATCCCCTCCATGAAAGATTTGAGGGTTATTTATAGGTTAGAAGAGTTCTTGGGTTGATAGAATTAATCCAGTAGAAGATAGGGCTCGAGATATGATGAGAACAGTCGAAAAACCATTTAAAATGGCATAATATTAACAAACTCTGGGAATTATCATGGCCCATGAAAAAAGTATCACGGCCGTGACCGAGCGATATCATCTTAAGCGGGTGATGTCATGGCTCGTGAAAAAAATTATCATGATCGTGATCAAATAAGTGTTTCTCCGTTTCAGATACGTCATGACCCTTGACTTATGCTTCATGACCATGTCCAAGTAGGGGTCTTTGATCTTAACATGTCACAACCGTGACCGAATAACCTTCAATTTTCTTACTATGTCACGATCCGTGATCTAGGAATCACGATTGTGATCAAATAGTTGAACACTTGTGGCAGTATGTCATGGTTGTGATCGAAGCTATGCAATTCTCCTCTTGAAGTCACGACCCATGACAAGCTTGTCATGGTTCGTGATCCAAGCCTTTTCTTTTATCTAACTCCATTTTCAGCCCGAAATCTACTGATTTTCATCCATCATCCTGCCAATTGCTCTGAATAGATAAACACACCAATTATGTAGACTCTAACTCTAAAAATAAAAAAAAGAAACAAAATGAAAGGCAAAATGGTGCATATGACAATAAAATGCATGCAAATCATAATGAATATGCAATAAAAAATATGAGTAATTTACGATGCATCACTTGACGTCTCATCTATTGTACATGGAAGTTGTCCACTAAGTTCATTGTTGCTCAGGGCAAGATATTTTAAATTCGATGAATTCTATAACTAATTTGGTTCTAATCCAATGAGCTTGTTGTATGATAAGTCCAGCTTAGACAAGGGCATATCAAACAAATATCTTGGTACAATACCATAAAATTTGTTGCCAAATAGAATTGGACTTTTGAGTTTGGTGAAAGTCTAAATGCTTGGTCAATGTTTCCTGTGAGTCTATTCTCAAATAAATCGTAAAAGTCAGAGAATTGTGAAATCAATCAAATTTGACAATTCTTCGACTTTTATCGATTTATCTAAGAACAAACTCACAGGAAATATTGACAAAGTATTTAGACGTTGCAACAAACTTAAAAATTTAATTCTATTTGGCAACAAATTTTTTGGTGTTATACCAAGATATTTGTTTGATATTCCCTCATATAAGTTGGCCTTATCACACAACAAACTCACTGGATTAATCCCAAATTAATTATGAAATTCCCCGAATTTAAATTATCTTGCCCTGAGCAACAAAGAATTTAGTGGACAACTTTCATCTACAATAGGTGAGATGTCAAGTTTAAAGGAGCTATAACTAAGCTCTAAGAACCCAAGACAAAAGCTAGTCCCACAAAAATAAAATACAAAAGTGATTATAAGCTTATGGCCATGAGTCCAAAGCAGATTGGGGTGTTACAAAAGGTACAAAGCCATCCTTGGCTAAAGGCCAAATGTTAGTTTCACATGAATAAAACACAAAGGTGGTCATGGAATTATATGTAACAACCACATCACTATTCAAAATGTGTTTTAAATTCATGCTGGCCATGGTCGAAAAGTAGATAAATTTTTTAGGGCCGAGGGTGTCACATAAGCAATAATTTGTTTGAAGGAACAATCAATCCTAAAGTCAATTGGGAAATTGAGAAACCTAACTCAAGTAACTCAAGAGAAATAAATAAAAAGATATAACAATTATTTAAAAAAAATCCTAACTCAAGTATATTAAGAAGAATTGATAATAAAATTAATAAAAAATAGAAATCCATATAATTATATTTAATTTTTTGTTATATTTTAAATAATTTTAATTTCTCATTTTCGATACAAGATCCAAAGACTTAACATATTTTTAAAATAAATCAGATTAAGTAACAAAATAAATTTACAAGAATTACGAGTCTTGATTATAATAAATAAGAAACAAATTTAAATAGAAAAATGGTAAACAATTTATATATGATCTTATTTTTTTCTGTTTTTATTATTTTCTATTTTTTTCCTAGATAAGTGTTAGGTAATAAATTAAAATTTTATTTTATTCTGAAATATGAATGTAAAAACTAATAAATTTAATAATAGACCTGTCAAAGTAAATTAAAAATGTATAATATCAAAAATTGGTACACAATATAGTAACATAAACTAAGAGAAGATTTATTAAACATAAATCTAACACTTCAAGTCTTATTTATATTATTATTATTATAAAAATATTATCAAATAAAAAAATAATATTAATAAATAAAAAGTAAAAAAATTAAATATTTAATATCAAGGAGCATATTTAAAATAGCATTTTGTGCATCTATAGATGAATCGTTAATTTAAAAAAAAAACGTTATATATCAGTACTTAAAAGTAGATATACATTAGTAGGTATTGATTAAAAATAATTTGAATATAATTAGGAAAAGAAATACGAGACAAATTTTAACAGGAAAATGTTAAGAGGATAAAAAATCATAAATAATATATTAATAATTTTGTCGTTGAGGTTGATCAATAGATAAATAAGTATTAGTTCATAAATTAAATGTATTATAATTATTACTTTCAAGATTTATTTTCTCTATCTCGAATATAAGAAAAGATAAATTTTGTAAGAAAACACAAGTTAAATATAAATTAAATAATGAAAAATATAATTATGTAAAGAAAGGTTAACTAAAGAAATAAAAATAGACAAGTTAGTAGGAAACTACAATTATAATTTTAATTATAAATATATTATAATAAAAAAGAACATTAAGCATTAAAGTTTAATACAATGTACGTGTTTGGAATAAATTGAAGTACAAAAAAAAAATTAATAGTTTTTTACTTAATATTAGTATTTGATAAAATATATTTCTGTAATTTGTAATTTAATTTTTTCAATTTTATTTCAATCGACTAGGGATGTTTAGTGGGTTAGAATGATTTTATGAATCTGATCATTTAAATCGATCCAATTTTAATTGGGTTAGTTTGAATTATTAGTCGGGTCGAACCCAAACTAATCTGATGATCAATGGATCTATGAGGATTTTAATTTTTAAAACTCGATTAACTCGACCCGACCTGTCAACCCGAACTTCTGTATATTGCTATTAAAGTTGAACAATTTGATTTAGATAAGAATTTCATATTACTTTATAATTAAAATATTTAAGATATAATACTTTATATCCTTAAAAAGTATTGCAAATGTTTAAAAAATATAATATTTCTATTTAATAATATAATTAATATTAAATATTATAAAAAGTAATTAAAAAATATGAAAAAAATCAATCGAGAATCTGATGATCCGATCCAACTCGGCCCAATAGAAATTTGATTGGATCAAATTCGATAACTAATTTATCATTACCTCAGCCTAATTCGACCTAATCAAAATTGATCGAGATGGATCAAATTTAGTATCAGATCGAGTCGAATCCAGCCCGTGAACAACCTTATAATCGACGTATATNTTTAGGTAGTGCTCACACATTGCACGAGCTAATAGACTAGTATATATAAAATGAGAATTCGAAGATAACAAATGGTGAATTCTCATGAAGCCACATTATATAATAATATAATATAATATTAAATTATTTATTCTTTGCAACAAACATTTTTTGTTTATAATTAAAAATATAATTATTATCCTTTTGTATAAAAAAGATAATTATAAGATCTTCAAAAAATAGTTAGTAAATAATATATTTTTATTTTGTTAGTTTAAATATTTACATTTATACCTGTTTAGATGGGAATGGAATGTGATATGTCCATTATTTCATTCTCGTATTAGGAGCTTCAAATAAAGTCTTAAATAAAATAATAGAAATTAGTAAATCAAAATGTGTAATTTGCATAATTTAATTATGCATCCTCTTTTAACACAAAAAGAATATCTAGAGCTTCAAACACAATCTGAAATATAAAAAGTAAAAAATATTTTAAATATGTAATAATAAATCCAAATGAATAAATAGCTGGATTATGTATATATATATAAAGAAGAAGTCAAAATAGGCACATGGCGATCTCTCAAGAAGCCATATAATATAATAATAAAATAAAAAAAATCTTTTTTTTAAAATAAACTTTGATTTGAATTATAAAATTTAATTAGTATCTCGATATATAAAAAAAGATAATTATAAAATCTCAAAAAAGTAATTAACAATTAATATATTTTTCTGTTAGTTAGATATTTTGTATCTATCTTTATAAATAGAGTAGAGATGTGAAGTATGCCATTTGCATATCATACTCTCATCCTTCTTTAAAAGATTGAGAGTGTGAGGTGCGTCAAATGCAATCATAAAAAAAAGAACATTTAGAATAATTAAATAAGAGATGGAGGAGTTGTTATTTATATTATCTTAATCGCATCCTCTTTCATTGTTGGCTTCAAACGAAATCTTAAATAGAAACTATTTTAAATTTAATAAATTAAGAATGGATGAAATTTGTATTCTACAAATACAATCCTAAATATTTTTTTTTAATTTTTTTAAATATTTAATATGAACTTATGAATTTAAGAAAGGTAATTTTTAAAAGGAGCATTAAGTTAAAAAAAAACTTATAAAAAATTTCAACGAGTACTAACTCAATTAAATTAAGAAATTTGACGTTAAAATTACTAAGAGAAACTTAATATAAATAATTAAAAGCAAAGATATAATATTTATTTTAAAAATATTTTAGATGCATGTGACATATTATTTATTAATGTCAAATAATTGTCAAATTTGAAAATCTATATATCTTTATGTACAATATTATTTTTTTTAAAAATAAGTTAAATAATATCTTAACCACGTCATATCTTTCAACGCTGTAAAGTTTAAATAAATAAAATCAGTTAATAATATTTGTTAGATAATATCTTAACTATCTTCTAAGAGAAGATGATTTTTTTTTATATCAAAAGTAGTATGTGACGAGAGCTCAAATTTTATTAACTTATAACATATATATCTATTATGATCAATATATTATAAAATAATTAATAATGACTTTGATATCATACATTTAAAAATATAATATAATAATTAAATTATCAAATACTTTCAAATAGATATGTTAACAATTATATAGATGTAAAATATATTAAAATAATATATTATTATATGAATATGATTTACAACAACAATAATGATAAATAAGCATATATAAATGGAAGTAATTTAAATATTTATAATTATATATTTAAAGAACAGTTGAGATATTATTTGGTTAAAATATCAATAGAGATACGGGAAAAAAATTATATCTTAACTATCTACAAAATATAATTTAATTAAAATAAGTTAAAAATCAATTAGATAATATTTTATCCATATCATATCTATCTACAATATCTAATTAAATAAAGCTTAAAAATATCAGTTAAATATTACTTTAGTATGTCATATCTATCTACGTATATAGTTTAAATAATGTAAAATAACTCATAATTTTAATGGAATAAATTGATTTTGGATGAAAATCAGTCTATGACGTAAACTCAAACGTTATTAGTTAAAGCATTATATATCTAGTTTGATAATATATTATAAAAGACTTTATATAGTACATTAAAAAATATAATTATTTATAATATAATAATTAAATAATCAAATGCTAAGAAATTAATTGACATACTTTTAAAATTGAAATCAACTACAGATATAAAGTATATTGAAATAATCTACTGTTATATTAATACTGATATTGTTTACAATGGAAATATGTTTATGTGATACTACCGAATTCTCCCGATTTATTTGGGATGAACAATTTGCATTATCAAGAAAATTGACTGAAGAAAATAGAACATAACTTAGCTTTATAAGTATTCAATATCGGAATACCTAAATCATAAGAAAATGGTAATTGCTCATACACTATACATTATACGTACCTACGTATCTATACATACATATATATATATATATATATATATATATATATA
>LTAE01013505.1:0-12509 GCA_001647135.1 Pontederia paniculata
GGGTAGATTTCAGTGAAGAGAAGTTGGCTCTATACGCTAGAAAATTTAGAAGATTCATGAAGATCTCTCAAAAAAGGAAGGACTTCCATAAAAGAGAGCCAGTCGATAAATCAAAAGGCAGATGCTATGAATGCAACAAGCCTGGTCACATTAAGAGTGAATGCCTAACCTTTTACAAGAATCCGACTTTTTGGTACATACAGTGAGTCTGAGCTTTTCATCCTATGGGGCATGATCAAAGGAGTGCAAATCAACATTGGCGCCCTACTCCTGGACCATCTGGTAAAGCTCTCCTCAAATACCACTGGCACCATATGCATCATAGGCCTCATCACCCCCATTGCCACAAGCCTTAGACTCAGTCTTGAAGGATTCCAACTAGCAAAAGGAAGTGTCTATATCGACTCCCAGAACCTCGTCCATATGAAGTTCCTCTACCAGAAAGATGATGATCTCTACCTCCGATGTGATCACACCAGACATGCTCCTCTTCCACTGCCCTGCAAAGAGAAGCATCATGAAGGGCAAAACTGACTGATCCAATTGGATGAGGAGAACGACAATGCCACTATGATGCCCACACATGTACCTAAGAAGAAAAAGAGGAAGGCATCTACCACTGCCGACCCTGTTACCACTGGCATCACTAGTGGCGTCACAACCGAGACGCCATGCAAGAAGAAGTTCGCTAGCAGCACAACTTCCCCAGCATCATCCTCGACAGATTCAACTGAAGATATTCGAGAGCTCCTTTGCCTTGTACAAATGCTCATCATGCAGAATGCTCAAATCCAAGCGTCACAAGCCAAGACCGAGCGAGAGGTGGCCGCACCGAGGAAGCTGATTGAAGCACCATCCGCGGCGAGAGAAGATGACGACGATTTCGACTGAGGGAGGTCAACCCTGCCACTTGTTCAAACACTGAGGACAGTGTTCTGGATAAGCTTGCGGTAGGGCACCATGGTATATCTCTTTTCCACTTTTTGTACTACCATGGTGTATTTTGTTGTGTTTTGCAATTTTCTTGGAAACTTTTCTATTTTATTGGAATATCTTTTGTTTTCTTGAGGTATTTGGCACTTTCTAGAATCAAAAAATTTTGGAGCACAAAGATAAGATAGGAAAGCCGATACATGTAAGCTCAATATATGAATGATATTAAAATGTTTTTTTGACTTCTTTTGTCTATTGATATCACTAACCCCTAATTCTTAACCTATTTCTTCTCTAACCACTTTGAAATTCCACTTGTTTGATTCTTGCTTTGTTTCTAGCACTGTTTAGGGAGCATTAGAGATATGTAACCTCACATTTCTGTCCTTTGTAAAATCACCTAGCATCCCTTTATAAAAGCCAAACACTTCTAACACCGTATTTTTGGGATCAAAGTTCAGGAAGAAACTTGACACTTACCATAACAACCCTTAGATATTAGAATTTAACTATCTAGGTAACAATGTAGGTCTCATGTTTTTCCCAAGATAGATCAAGAGTAAAAATATGAGTGAGAAAAAAAATGAGAAAAACCCTCCATGTGTGAAAATCGAAGTCACTTTTTGCGTCACAATAATCGTCACAACCACCATCACCACCCAGCCTGTAATACCACTTGTGACGACTGTAAACCATTTGAGCCGAGTGATCAAGAGGATTAGTCAAACTCCATAGTAAAAAGAGGGTTAGTTGAAACCCATGGTGAGGATGAACTTGAAAGATAAAGAGGGTTAGTCAAACCTCACAAAGGGAAAAGAGGGTTAGTTGAACCCCGTTGAGCGCCCAAAGCAAGATAAGCTCTAGAGTTCATTAGCGTCTTATACAATCTAGTTGTTCTATTGTGATATTTCTTTTGTGTGGATTTTCATACATCATATTAAAGATGAGGGAAGATAAATGTTGAACACATAGGGCTTGTTCTACTGTAACGAAATAAGAGTTTTGAGATTGTTAGTCTGAGTGATGAATTCTTAGCTCTAAAAGGTGGTTGTGGCAAGTTGTCAAGGGTCTCATGAGTATGCTCATGCATAGGCCCGATTTTCAGTGATATCAAAAATAAAGGATAATACAATAAGAACACACTTAAAATGTTGCTGGGATGTGATGTGCAATTGGACTCGTTGCAAACATGTTTATTCTCTCTAATTTGATTGCTCTCTTAAATTCCTAATTTTGCTTGAGGACAAGCAATGATTCAAGCTTGTCGGTAGTTGATAAGTGGCTAAAAACAAAATTTTCACCCCATGTCACTTTTTTGTCATGTTTTGCATGCCACTTGAGGCTTTCTTACCATCTTTTTACCAAATTGCAACATTTCTATATTTGACTAACCCATTTTAAGGAAATATTGCATTTTATTATAAAATTAGGTTTATTATGCAATTTTGGAGCTAATAATGCAGAAATAGGCAAGCAAGCATCCGATCTTTCACATCCCAATTCCAGTTGACACCCTTGATGAAGGGAATCCCCACAATCAAGAGGCAAATTATCAAAGAGGGTTTCCATTTCAAGTCGACTCCAATTATGGAAATATATTACAAACCAATTAAGGAAGGAATGACGGCTTGAAGGAATGCAACCACGATTGAAGGGATCACAATTCAAGATCAAATATGTACAAATAAGGAAAGGGATCACCATGATGCGATGAAGAGGCGACCTAAAGGAGTCTATTTAAAGAGAAGACCAACATCATTCAAGGTAACTCATTAAATAATAGTCTATAAGGAGATTTTCTTCATTCGGGTCAAACTCAAGGTTGTGTAACCGAGGAATCTATCACAACTATTGGAAATCGGAAAATCCTTGAAGTAGTCATGTCCCTAGGTCTACGTTCGTTCTTCTTCATCTGGAGCAAGCCTTGATCGGATCGTCCAGGGTCGTGTAATCGTGGAATCTATCACAACTATTGAAGAATAACTAATTTGTGTTGGACAGGCGTGACTATTCCCTCTTTTAAATGTCTCACACGAAGATGGTCAGTTGGTGCGTGCACTTTTTGGAAGGATTAGTCGCTATCGATAGTCTTGGTAGAAACTCTTTATTTGGGATCACCCCTGATCGGGATCGCCCAAAATCGTGTAACCGGGGAACCTGTCATGACAAGGATTGTTCGCTTGTGACGATTGATCATGACCATCCATATGTTGAGTTCGGCAACAACTTGAGTCCTTGCATGTACATCCTCACCTGGACCAAGCCTTGGCGGAATCGTCTGAGGTTACATGCAGAGGAATCTGACGTAACAGGGGAAACATGCCAGCTTGCGACGACGGGTTGTGACGACATAACAAATTGATTCGAGCATATTATTATTAAAGGACTTCACGGAATATTCATGTGACGATAGTGGATCTGTCCTCTGGATAACTTCCTCAATCAATCTAAGACTTAGAACAACGAATTCTTGGATTGGATCAGTGAGAGTGGAATGCTGCATAATTTTGATCTTTGAACTCCTTATAGAACGATTTCATTCGTTTTTAATGTTTGACAACAACAGACGAGCCTAGGGTGGAACTTTTCCTTTAAAATGCTTTTATCATTGATATTTTCTCTATTTACTTTCTCGTATTTAAAAACCCCAAAACAAACTCAACAACAATTTTTTCTCCTTAGGCTAGTTTAGTTGAGTTAAGAATCTTCCTAGAAACCTAGTTGATCAGTCTGTGGATTGACCCCAAACTACTACAACTACCCATGTGCTTGCGGAAGAAGTAGTTGTGTAATTTGGTGTTTTATAAATTTTAAAACTTGCCTTTGTAGTGTACAACCGGGTGTCATTAGAGCTATCACACCTTGTGTCACTGCCAGATCTTTTCTGTGACAACTTGACTTGTTACACGACGCGCATCACTCTAACTCAGAAAACTAAAATGAAGTGAATTGATCGACAAATGCATGTGACAATGAAATCAACAAAAATTAAACTAAATATGCTATGAAAAATATGTCTAATTTAGTATGCATAATTACTTTGACCAAAGACACATTCTGTTGCTTTGGCGCTGCAGACGATACTCTATGATCTTCACCAAGTGCTTATCATAGGTGGATCCTCCAAATTTGGCTCTTCGATCTAGATCACATTGGCATCATCATTATGATACCTCTTGAGCATGGACACGTGGAAGACATTGTGCACATGGCCATATGAATAGGATAATTCTAGTCTACATGCTCCTTCACAATCAACTATAGCACCTTGAATGGCCCAATATATCGAGGGCCAAGCTTTCCGCTTTTGTTAAACCTCATGTGGCTCTTTGTTAGTGAGACCTTCAGCATCACTTTGTCTCCAACTTTGAAGATTTGTTCCTGATGTCCCTTGTCAGCATAGGTCTTCGGTCGACTCTGTGCAGCTTTCAATCTCCTTCTGATCAGGTCAACTTTGTCTATGTACTCTTGTATTAGTTTTGGGCCCAATAGCTTCCGCTCGCTTACTTCGCTCCAACATGCATGTGAGCAACATGGCCTTCCATACAAAGATTCAAAAGGAGTCATGCCTATGCTAGAGCGATAGCTGCTGTTGTAGACAAATTCTATAAATGTTAGGTGATCATAACAACTGCCATGTCAATTCAGCGCTCAAGCCTTAAGCATGCTCTCCATCGTTTGGATGGTCCTTTCAAATTACCCATTCGTTTGCGAGTATAATGGCATGTTGTAACTTATCCTTGTCCTGAAGGAGTCTTGGAAACACCTCTAGAACCTAACTGTGATCACGAGGTCTCTATCTGACACAATAGGGACTGAGATCCCTGTAGTCTGATGATAACTTTGACATATAGATCTATCAAACTATTTACTGCTTGCTTCCACTTTATAGGTAGAAAATGTACAGACTTGGTTAGTTTGTCCATCATTACCCAGATAGCATCATGCCCTCTCTTAAATTTGGGTAAGGCTAGTCACAAAGTCCATTGTCATATGCTCCCACTTCCATTCGGGGATGCTCAAGGGTTTGAGCATACCATATGGTTTCTAGTGCTCTATCTTTACTTACTTACATACGATGCATCTGGATACATACTCAGCAATTTTCTTCTTCATATATTCCACCAAAAGGTCCTTTGCAAATTCTTTTACATTTTTCTACTTCCTGGATGGATAGAAATTTGATGTGAATTTTTTTTACCTAGAAAATGGGGCCAAAAACTTGTTGCTAAAATAGGCAAATATGCTAACAAGTGGACTAGCCAATCAAGTAGTAAAATGTAATGAATATAGAGTTATCAATCCCATGAGGAAAAAAAGTACTAACGATCTAACTTCAGAGGCTACTAGGAGACGACACTGATTTTGGAATTGGTTTAATTCATAGATTATAACATGAATGTGAATGATTAATTACAATGATAAGTGGTGATAACTAGGTCCTAGATGATATAATGAATAAGAATGAAATTCGCAAACTCCCATAAAAAATTCTTACTATATAAAATATGCGCAAATAGTTAGGATTATGGACACCAATTGTATGACTCCCCTTAATGGGTAAACCAACTATTTAGATGATAAACAATCTAAAGAATATTCCTTAACGGTTTTGATGCGAAGCGTGCGTTAATGTAGAAAATGACCTTGGGCTTGAAACGCGGATAGGGCGTGAAATGATAAGTGAATGAAATGAACATAAATTAACTCTGATTGGGATTAAAGTTGGGTTTATTTAGATGTTATTTATGTTTATTCTTCAGAGATCTACACAAAGTTGTATTTATAAGCACACGGAATCTAGGAAAAGCCAAGTTTCTGGAGAGAATACGGTCGCCCCGGCGTGAAGAATACGGTCGTACAATCCTGAGGAAGAAATGCAATTAACTAGCGAATGAATACGGGCAGACTACATAAAAGAATACAGCCATATTGTGCATGCCGAAGAGATTTTGGTCCGCCTGTACCAAATTGTACGACCATATTGAGATTGAGATTGAAATGCGATACGATTTCGATTTCGATACGGCCATATTGAATATTTTGGTCCACTTGTACTGATAACTCTGAAGGCCATTTTTTAATATTTTTTATGGGTATTTTGGTAATTTGTAATGGATGGATGTTTGGGGATTTGGAAAGTATAAAAGGAGAGAAATTAGGTCAGTCTAGAGGACGACGGAGGAGACGGAAAGAAGGCTCGTGGACAAGGGATAGATCTAGGTTTTTGCAAAACTCAAGAATGCATTTTCTGTAATTTCTGAAACTATTCGCATTTTCTTGGATTGGATCTGATGAACATGTTTTTCATAATGGAATCGTTGTTCTTATCCTTTATGATGGGTGGTAAATCCCTTATGTTCTAGGGTTTGAGGAAAATTGCGGGTTTTGTATGTTTCCATTTGTTAATCGTTTGTGATGTATGAAGTTCATCTAGCAACCTCTCATGCACAAATCTAAATGTGATTAGCTATCCATTTAGGTCATTCTAAGTCTTTGAGGGATGAAAACCTTTTGATGGACTTGTAGCTTTGTTGGGTGATCTATAACTCTTACCCTAGAAATAGGTTCCCGTTATAGAAATCCATTATCGTGAATTTGATATGAAGGTAGTTTTCATGTGTGAAATGAGAAAGTGTTTGCATATGAAATTTACTAAGAGTATATGATCTTGAAAAAAAAGATACATGAAAATTTTATGAACGAAATCAAATCACATGTTGCATAGTGTTTAGAAATCATGTGAAAATCCCCAATTTGATTCAACCCTAGAACATTTTATTCTTTCTGAGAAATTCTTGTCGAAGTAGTGTCTATTTAGTCGTTATAGTGTAGAATCTTTCTTTTATTGCAAGATTAATTTTTCTCTCACCGATAATCTAGTTTAGATAATAACAAAAATATCGCAAATTTACTACATAAGATTTTGTACACTTGCGGAATTGCTATCAAAAAATAGGGTCAAGTTCAATAAATTCATCTTCACTTCAAATGTTAAAATTTATAAAGCCTAGCACACTCCTCTTACCGCATGTATACAGAAATCGTCGAGTACATAAGGTATCGATCCACAGGGAAAACTTGATTTCGAACCTCTGCTCGCACTTTTCCTCAATCAGACCCGGACCGAGGCTTGCTATCAGATATTCAAGCCCGATCCAAAAGGGGCAAGGAATAATGTAAAATAAAATTTTGGATTAAAAATATAGTATGAAAATTAAAAGAGATAGATCTAAATAGGAGAGGACATCAGAACCTCGGGTTCCCCTCTGAATCTAACCTCTTCGCTCTCTAACATGAAGGTCTGAAAAGCAGCTAAGACCCTTGCTACCGTGGGTCAGGGAAATCCCACTCTCGTGGTGATCATCGTACCTTTTACCTTTCCACTCTCTTGGTGATCATCGTATCCTTCATCTTTCCACTCTCGGGGTGACGACTCGGGGATTCACCAAGCGCAATCTGATCATAGGTTCTCTCGACTTCTCTCGAAATAAAGAGTTACCCATCTTGATCCCTTATAATATATTCAAGCCTTGACACCTAAGTTCCAGAGGAGTACAGCCTCTCGGCTCACACAAATCTCTTTCTCTAGGGGAATCTAAGGGATTGGTATGGAGTACTCTCTAAATCGGAGTAACCCACTCTCGTTGTGAATACCGAATCAACAAGCTCCTCTCTGACGTATCCTTGAGATCCCAATTTAGAGATTAGTTTCCCAAGTCAATATTCAAGCCCCTCTCGGAGTTAAGATCATAATCTGGTTCCCCTCTCCATCCATATCCATAAATCACCAAAGCCTTGTTGTTGTTCGCTTCAGGTTAGACTTCATAAGAAGGGGTTGCCTCTCGGCTGACACCTATCCAGAAGACAAGCCCAGACTAAGATTCCCCCAACTTCATTACTAGCCTCTCGACTCACTGTGTGAAGGTGGCAACACTCTAGTACCCTCACGGGCAATGTTGCACTTGGAAGAAATTAGACGAGATGGCAAGAAAACACAATTCACAGAAAAACATTCTTCTCAAATTAAAATGTGAGATCAAGTTGACGATAACATGAAAACCATAAAGTAGAGCATATTAGATTAAAAACAGAGATTCCCTCTAGATTTCAGCGATAGACGCTTATCCGGACATCATTAGGATGACAAAGAAAAGTTTAGGATAAAATATCACCAACATTGTTTCTTCTTCCCAAAGTACAATCACATCGGTCGTTGTCTCCCTCCCCTTTTTGCATTCGGTGTTCGTGTCCTTTTAAATGCTTTCTAGCTTTGCGCCCCAAGTCATTCTCCAATCTAGCAGTAAACTTCCAAAATCGTCTCTAAAATCTCGGCCCAGGCTGTTATGGCAGATAAGATCACGGTCTGGTCTGTTATTACAGATAAGATCTGAGTTGTTATCGCAGGTAATATCTAGGCTATTATGGAAAAATCCACTAGAATATCTAGTAGACTAATCTTTTTGAATCCTAACAACACTAAATTATCGTAATTCCGCTCAAATCAATCCATAATATATAAATTAAAATATTAATATGTTGGATATAAAATATGGAAATGGAAAAAAATCAAGCAAATAATATTTTCAAAAGTACGGATTCGGGCTTGCCTTTGGAGTATAAATTTCTTTGTCATCAAATTCTCCTGAACTTGACCCTTTGCTTGTCCTCAAGAAAATAAGTTAGAGAAATTAAGACCAAAAAGTTGGAATTGAGTTCGGTCACAAAATGAGCAATGTGTCAACTTACTCAGACCCAGGAAATTTTTCAAGCCCCAAAGTACCATTTACATGTTATTAGCCGATTAAGACTCTAAAAAGGATTCACTGAAACTCAGGGTTAGGGCATGAAAATAGGAAAAATCCCAACCTATCCGACTACTGCATTCAGCCTGTGTCACTAACCTAAGGCCCTTCCTCTGCAAGAATTATATGTGTAGAAGTTAAGCTTAGTTCCCTCAATTGTTTTCTACCCCATCTTTTTCCTCGCATGATATAAATTTTTCAGCTCAACCTATATATGCTTCTTTGGTTTGGCTTTGAAAAGTGTGTGACTTGATCCTCTCAACATGGGCCCTGCTTTTCTTTCAGAAATACTTGGCTTGGATGTTGGAGGTGCACGTGCAGCAAGACTCTTGTCGTGGACAGAAGAGTAATCAAGTTTTGGATTCCCCACAACACGAGCCCACACATTTCTTCCAAAAATACTCTGGTGGGGTGCCCAGGGTGTGAAGTTTATCACATTCTCGAATCTCAGGGTAGAGATAAGAAGAGTAGGTAAACCTTTCAATCCTAAAAAGATAACACATGTAGATAGGGTAGTCAAGGCTTGCTTTTTCAAATATAGGGTTTATGTTTCAGGTCATTTGAAAATCCAGTGGAACAAAGGTCGAACTCCTAGATCTAAGACCAGGACATATTTTTAAACTTTGGACATGTTGCCTAGGTTTTGATCCTTGTTCAGAGTCAAGTTAATTTCAAGATTTGACTTTGTAGGTGTTTGAGATATGAAAAATCTTGGGCCGTGAATTCTGAAGCATGCTCATAATGCTCTCTAATTTATAGTTCAGTACAAGCAAAAGTAGTTTGGGGCTTGAAAATTATCACAGTTCAGGTTTCTAACATTTATATGTATAGGGTAAGGTTCAATGACTAGGAGTTGACATTTGGATACATGTTGTGACACATTTTCAAGGACGAGTGTACATGAAGATGGTAATAATAATGCAAAAAATATATACAAATGGATTATAGATCATACCATTGGTTCCCCCAAACTTAATCTAACACTGTCCATAATGTTGATTGAAGATGGGAGAGGGTGTTGGTGTTCAGATGTGGGGGGGGGGGGGGGGGGAAGTTGTAGTTGCTACTCCCAACTGTTGTTCAAGCCTCTTGAGTAACGCCGACTTTGCAATTGGACTAGATGGGCCGCATGAGAATGTGGGTTGTTGGCCCGAAAGAAAGGTTCCGGGTTGAGGTCGAAAGAGGAGTTGGGTGTAACCCCTAGGTGCTGTATTCAACCCTCGACTGGAGAGGTTGGGTTGAACTGAACAAGTTGGTACTCTTATTCCTACAAAATGAAACAAAAATTAGTAAATAAAACTCTGGGTTTCCACCCAGATAGCGCCTTGTTTAAAGTCCTTGGCTAGACTTTCTTCCTTCATGGTTCGTGAGGAGGGCTTTGAAGTTGGAGTTCTTCTGACGGATCTTTGGTTGACCCCGTGAGATAAGCCTTTATCTTTTGTCCATTTATTGTGAAAAGGCTCCCCTTTCTCATTTCTAAGTTTAATATATCTTACGAGTAAACCTTATTGATGATAAAGGGACCCGACCATCTTGACCTCAGCTTTCCAAGGAAGAAACGCTTGGAGTTAAAAAGAAGCACGAGCTCACCTTTGTTTAACTCCCTTCTTTGGATCTGGCTGTCATGTCACAACTTGTTCTTCTGCTTGTAGAGGCTATCATTCTCATAAGCTTGTTGTTGGATCTCATCTAGTTCATTAAGCTGGAGCTTCCTTTGTTCGCTGGCCTTGCAGGTCGAGGTTCGGGTATTTGATAGCCCAGTAAGTCCTGTGCTCGAGCTCAACTGGTAGGTGGCATGCCTTCCCAAATACAAGATTATAAGGGGTTGCTCCTAGGGAAGTCTAATAAGTTGTCTGGTATTGCCCATAATGCATCACACATGATCTCGGAGGGCAAGGTCCAGTCTAGAGGTTGCATGATTGAAGTTGAGATCAGGGAATCTTTGATCTTGTTGAAAGTTGCGAGACAAGCTTTGTCGAAGATGAACTCAGCGTCTTTGTGCAGTAGATCTTTCAAGGGTTTGGCTATTTTTTGGGAAGTCTTTGGATGAACCTTCGGTAAAAACTAGCTTGCCCCAAGAAACTTCGGATGCCCTTGATATTTACAAGTGGGGGTTTTGCGATGACTTCAATCTTGCAGGATCCACTTCGATGCCTTGGTTCGAGACTACATGTCCCAAGACCACACTTTGCTGAACCATAATATGACATTTTCCTAGTTCAACACCAAGTTAACTTCCTTACACATGCATAACATTTGTTCAAGATGGGTTAGACAACTACAAAAGGAGGAGCCATAGATCGAGAAGTCGTCCATGAACACCTCCATAATCTTTTTTATGACAAGGAATTTACCCTTTACTTTCATACACAAAGATTATACTTTTTCTTGAAATTATGCATCATTCATATACATTTGTCATGTTATCTTAAGTCTTTTACATGATTTCAAATTTTCTGAGCTCTGATCTACACTTCTCGTCCCCTATGATTATTTCCAGCAATGAATCGAGTATTTATCCTCAATTTCTTTCCACAGATAGCAAATTTATGTTGAAGATTTACATGGGGGTATCTGCACTGAAAGACTGGACCTGTGGGTATCCACTATTGCAACCTGCCAAAGTTCACTAGAAGACAAAATGCATAATCTGCAGATTCTTTTATCTGTTGTTGTGGTCTAGACCAAGAAAATTCCTAAGCGATTTCAGAGAATGTGCCTAGGACAAGTGGCATCCGACGATTGGAGCAGAGAAGGGATATATAAAGGCAAAGAGAGAGAAGAAAAAGCATCCGTTCTGCATCCGAGGAGGAGGCATCGAGTGGAGCAGCCATTGGAGAGGAAGAGAGGAAGCGGAGCTGGAGAAGAAATTAAAGGATTCAGGAGTATCATCAGGTTTTTCTTATGTTCTGTGATTTCTGCTTGTATTGATTCCGGTGATGAACTCTTATTTGGTGATTTTTGTAATATGTTTAATGGCTCTTAGAGGCTAAATGATTAGGCCCGGACATGGGATGACTAGAGATATCCTACTTGCTACATTAACCTATTAATGCATTTTAGTGTTTATTCGACTTTCCAATCTTCCCTTTATTATGTGCTTCATATATGCTGATTTTTGTATCATGAACTGCATCTATTGAGTCCTAGGCAGTTAGGATCCGAGAGGCTTAACCTATTTGGGAACATTTAGTTGTAGTTCTACTATTGTTGTTTTGAACAAAATCGTCATTCTGTGGTGTCAGCTATTTACTACTGTGATCTTAGTGGAAGGCCGGGATCCGAGAGGCTTGATCTATCTTGTTTGGGAGCATTCAGTTGATAGTTCTCACGGTTGATGTTTTGCACATTTAGACTTGAGTGTTGGGTTGATTGTTATCTTGTCTATGATAGGAGGTTGGGATCCGAGAGGCTTGATTCTCCTCATCGAAGCAAAGTGACAATTAGTTTTTATCTTTACATATCATCAAAAGGGATCGAGATCCAAGAGGCTTGATCCCTTGTGTAAGGTGTTTGTGGGGGATCCGAGAGGCTTCTACAAATATCCAAGAGAGATTGGAGAGAGGTTTTCCATGGCATTCGAGAGAGTTATGTGATAAACCTCCAGGGATTTAGGTTTGAGCCTGGCTACGAGAGTGTCTAGGTTTGATTCCTTAATGTCTCAAGTCGACATTATTTGAGTTTCACAATTTCATTAGCAAGTAGGATTCGAAATGATTCTCATGTCTCGGCTATTTCCTCTATTTGAGTAATTTGATCTTGCTCTATATT
>LTAE01013507.1:0-12508 GCA_001647135.1 Pontederia paniculata
ATAGTGAAACTTCGAGATATGCTTCTAGTTAGACTACTCACGGATAGTGGGAGTGCTGACACAGTGACCACGTTGGTCAAGTGGGAGATTGTTATAGTAGTGACCATCCATGATCACCCGCCTGGAAGATCGCAACGGTGACACACAGGGGCCAGCAACAAACGCGGTTTGTTACGCGGTATCTGTTGGCAGCGGATCACACGCGATCAGGGCGAAACGGCCGCAGCGACGTGGGCGGAGTGCAGCGTGCATGCGGCTATATATGTGTATCGGACGCGTGCAGAGAGCCCCAATCGCGCAGGCAAATCCCTTCTCTCTTTTCTTCTCCCTCTAACACAGACATTACTTCTATAAATTGAATTTTGATATACGTTTGTGATTGTGTCAACGAAATTCCTCTTCCCATTACGTGTGGGAAGAGAATAAGTTACCAACATATTTGTGACTAGAATATCTATTCGTATTATTATTCGGAATAAAATATGTATACGTGAAATACTATTAATTTTTTAATCTTAATAACTGTAATATAACAAGAAGTCAAATCAGGAAAATATTTAATTATATTTCAAATATTAATTAATATTAAAATATATGATTCTTCGAGAATATTTCACATAATTCTTAACCCATTATCATTATGCCATATAATTAAACGTTCATGTGTGCTATAAAGAAAAAAGAAATATATTATGCATTTATGCATATCAAAAACTAAATTAATATTTGAATAATATATAAAACATTTTTTATTAAAATAATCTACTTGATATATTAATTGTTGAATTTCATCTCATCATTTACAAATTATGTTTATTTTTTTATTTTATTACTTGATTTAATGATTGAGATGTGAGTAAAAATAAAAATATAATATAATAAATTAAAAATTAAGATCGAATCACTCTCTGACTCTCGTGTATAGAGAGCTTTATTAAAATTAATAAAAAAAAACATTAAAATTATTAGATAAAATTTAACAAAAAGTGTTGCACACTCCCTATACATAATAAATATTCGCTGTGTATATAATAAATCTGTGACGAAAGTGTCATCCGTCTTAGTAGTGCCATTCGAAATAAATTAAATTAAATTAATAAAAGACAACAATCTCGAACACTAAAATTAAAAAAAAAATACTAAAATGACAATATAAGAAAAATGGTGTAAATCTTGTCACGATATACCTATAACAAGTATGAAACAACCTAGCACACAAAGAAAACACAATATATATGCATATATATTTGGAGAAATACAATTGTCGAATTAAATATTCTATTTATACGAAATATTATAATTAAATTTAATCAAATACTAACAAAATTAATATTCATAATTTGCATGGTAAATAAAATGCATTTACTTATGTATCTACATGTCATCTAATCATAATAGTTGTTATCATTCGATTAATTCAATAATTATTTAACATTTTTTGTTAAAAAAATTAATTCGGTCTTAATCTACCATACAAAATGTGTCTATTCATACATCATCTTATTGCATTAATTTATTTTTCAAATTTAACAATAAAATTAAAAGTGACGAATTAATAAAAAAAATGACACTCATTTACCTCTAATTATTATTTTTCTTAAGAATTCATATTACTTATACATATAATATCTTTTTATTATCTTGAGAATTAGTATTATTTATATTTTTAAACGTCAGATGAGATATTTTTTAATTAAATTTCTAGTGAGTTTTTTTGGTACACAAAATGTTCACCATGCCATGTCGACCCTAATGAACTTGATGATCTAAATTGATATGCGAGTACACATTTTAGTTCTAAAAATCTAATCAACTTAATCCAATTATTATTATTATTAGAATCAATTTGATTTATTTTAAAGTTTAAATGCTCTAAAAAATTAAAATAACATATTTTACACCTTTAAGACAACATATCTTAAATATATCCTGTAAAAAATGGGACACATTTGAGTCGAGTTGGATCGCGTTAAAAAATTTCATTATCATCAAATTGATCCAATCAAAATTGTATGAACCGTATTAAGTTTAAAGTCGCATGAGGTCAAATTTCACCCATTTTCTAAACTTTTTTAAAAAATATTTTGGCTTTCCTTATTATCGATAATGTCGTTAAATTATAAAATGCACATTTTTTAAGTATCTCATTTTTTTTTCATTTTATATCATCAATTTTTTTTCATTTCATTTATCTAAACATAGTTTTATCCTTCATTAAAATAAAAAAATAAAATATTTTAAAAATAAAATTTCCGAAGAAATTTTATTTTATTTTTTAAAATAAATAGAAATTAAATGTAAAAGGCTTATCATAAAATTTGCAGAATTGAAAAGTTTAAGTGGATAGTTTAGGGGTAATTTTGGAAATAATTTATATTCAAGTTGGTGAAAAAAATTAAAAGGAAAGAAAAAAAGAAAAAAAATGCATATTTATCTCGATTATCTCATCTTTTACAGTTTATCTCATTATTTTTATTATATTATTTATTGAAATACAATTTTATCCTTCATTAGTATTTGAAATAAGAAAAATAAAAAAAAAATAAAAAAATAAAATTTTCAAATAAATTTTGTTTTTTCTAGATTAAATAAGAGAAGTTAAATATGAAAAAGATTTATCATAACATTTTGCATAATTGAAAATTTTAAGTGGATAATTTAAGGGTAATTTTGAAAATAATTCATATTCGAGTTGGTGAAAAAAATTTAAAAAAAAAAGAAAAACAAGATATACAAGGTGCATTATATTAAATTTTCTAAATAAAAAGTATTGTATTAAATGCTACAATCCCGTAGACATTTGGTTCGTCTCGGACTAGTTTGTCTCTCTGCTTTGAGAAAGCTGCAACCCCATGCCTGTCCAATGCTGCCGGCGAGGCTTTTGGCCGTCGTCAAAACCAAACTCGGAAATTGCGGAAGGTTTACCAGCCGGCGAGGCTTCCAGCCGCAGTTGAAACCAAACTCGGAAACTGCGGAAGGTTTACCATCCTTCTCTTTTCGACTCTTAACTTTGGTTTGAGACAATTTTTGGAGAATTCTTGTGCCATGAAGTGGAAAATCTTGCTTGAAGGTTTACCATCGTCTTGAATATAAAGGTTAATCAACTCGTCAGTTATTAGATTGAATTGGTGAAGAATATGGCCCTTTTCTCAGTTCTGCTTGCTGCAAAATCTAGTCTGTTATGCTCTGCTTTCTGTTTGGTCTTATTTTACAACCTCAATCTTGAACTTTGATTCCTCTTTAAGATGGGGATAAGGAAGGTGTGTGACAAATCCACACCTATGGAACAGTCATTAAATGATCTTAGTTTCCTTTTATTTCTTTTTTCTCACTCTAAAACACATGTGCTTGACTAGAAATAATGACACTCATGTGATAGCTCATGATACAAAATAGTTTTACTTTACTAAAGATAACTTCACTGGAAGCAAAAAAAAAAATAATTTGAATGCAAATGCCATGTGGTTGGTAAAGATCATGGTAATCAAGGTGATAAGTTAAACCTTCATTTCATCTGATTTCTGATTCTTTTTCTAGTACTATTGATCAAGCATCCAAGGCATGTTCTACTACTAGCTGAGAATGTGATGTTAGTCTATTTTTGGTAAATCATTAGCAAGGTCACATGTATGAACTATTGGAGATAGCAAATGGAGATTGATCATCCAATCCCTACTGTCGCCGATTCAACTTGGCATAGGGTTGCAGTGGGGCAGCGCCCCCCTGTCTGGAAGGTCGGGGGTTCGGGGGCAGAGTCCTTGAAAATTTTTTTCTAGGGGTACATAGGTAATTTCATTTTTTGTGTGCGGTTGCCCTAGCTCCATCATATATATGTTATTTTTGGATCGGTTATGTAAGCTGATGGTTTTGAACACAACATAGTGAAAACCCTCTGCAATGGCCATGAGTGTAGGAGATCCATTTTCGAACCACGTAAAATATGTGTATTTTTCTGTTTGTTTGTGGATCTTTCTCTTTTTGTTCTTCGTGATTACCCAACAATTGGTATCATAGCCACGGTGTTAGTGGACGATGGGAACAATGGCTACAGATGATGAAAATGTCAAGATTGAGAAGTTCGATGGTAAAAATTTTGGCTTTTGGAAGATGTAGATCGAAGACTATCTGTGTCAGAAGAAATTACATAAACCACATTTAGAAGACAAATCAGATACCATGAGCGACGCAGATTGGGCATTGTTACATTGATGTTGCCTCGTAACATCGCCTTCAACATCGTGAATGAGAAAACCACGACGGGTTTGATAAAGGCATTATCAAACATGTACAAGAAATCGTCTGCGTTAAATAAAGTCTACTTGATGCGAAGACTATTTAATCTGAAGATGTATGAAGGTGCTTATATCGCAGATCACATCAACGAATTCAATATCATCATAACACAATTGAGTTCGGTGAGCATTACTTTTGATGATCAAGTTAAGACCCTAATCTTATTGTCTTCCTTATCAGAAAGTTGGAGCGCCACCATGACGACGGTTAATAGTTCTTCCAGTTCCACAAAATTGAATCTCGATGATATTCGAGACTTGATTCTGAGCAAGGATATTCACAAAAGAGAATCTTGAGAGAATTCTGGTGCGGCTTTGAGTGCAGAAAGTAAAGGAGGAACACAACAACGATGGCATAATCAAAGTTGATCAAAATCTAGACGACGAAGTCAATCAAAGCATGGAGAAAATTGGGTGAATTTGCATGATGGAATTGTGGAAAAAAGGTCACCTGAAGATAAATTACAGTGCACCAAAGAAGAAGCCAAGCAATGAGGAGTCAGCCAATGTTGCAATAGAAAAAATCTCATATGCTTTTATTATGAGTGTGGACAGTCCAACAGAATCATGGATTCTGGATTCTTGAGTTTCATTTCACTCTACCTCACAAATGGAGTATATGAAAAATTATACTACTGGAAATTTTGAAAAGGTTTATCTTGTTGATGATAAACCCTTAAATATTGTGGGAAAGGGTGATGTGAAGATCTCGACAGATAATGAGACTATCTGAAAGCTAAAACATGTTCGACATATACCAGGATTAAAGAGAAATTTATTTTTTATAGGACAACTTGATTCTGAGGGTTATGCTACAGTGTTTATGGGTAACTTTTGGAAAGTCACTAAAGGTGCTATGGTAGTAGCACGAGACAATAAGTTGGGTACCTTATAGATAACAACAGACACCAGAAATTATGTAGCAATTTCTAACTCAAGCAATACGACCAACATGTGACATTGTAGACTTGGACATATGAGCGAAAAAAGAATGAAAGTTCTACATAAAATGAATCGTTTACCAGAGTTGAAGTCAATTGATGTTGGATTTTGTGAAGACTGTGTACTGACAAAGCAAAAGAAGGTCAGTTTCTCCAAAGTGCCAAGGACACCGAAGTGCAACAAGTTGGAACTTGTGCACACTGATGTGTGGGGACCATCTTAAGTTCCATCTCTTGGAGGGTCATTATATTATGTGACATTCATCGATGAATATTCCAAAAAGGTATAGGTTTATTTCTTGAAAAATAAATCTGACGTATTTTCTACTTTTNCACAACAGAATGGTGTGGCTGAGCGGATGAACAAAACACTCAATGAACGAGTCAGGAGCATGAGAATTTATGCGGGACTACCTAAGCCATTTTTGGGCAGATGCAATAAATACAACGACATACCTGATCAACCGCGGACCATCTGTACCTTTGGAGAACAAATTACCAGAAGAAGTCTGGAGTGGTAAGGATGTAGATATCTCTCATTTGAGGATATTCGGTTGTCTTTCTTATGTGCATATAGATTCTGCGTGTAGAGATAAACTTGATGTTAAGTCTAAAAAGTGCTTCTTTATTGGATATGGTTCTGATGAATTTTGATATCATTTCTGGATCGATGAAAATAAAAATTATCAGAGAAAGAAATGTTGTATTTGTTGAAAAGATCATGTATAAAGATAGATATTTTGCAGAATTTGAAAATACAAAAATAGAAAATATAACTCAAGTTGAACTTGAGGGCATATCAAATGAGGATGTTGTTGGATATCAGAAAAATGCTATGCAGTTAGAACCTGAATCACTGCAAGCGGATCAAGTACACCATCACAGATTAAAAGATCTACGAGAGAGATCATACCATCAATTAAGTATTCTCTTTCACTAAATTTTATGTTGTTTACTAATGTTGGTGATCCATAATGCTTCAGGGAAGCCTTAAAAGTACATGATTCTATTAAGTGGGAGTTAGCAATGCAAGAAGAGATGAACTCATTGATCAAGAATAAAACATGGATGCTTACTGAATTACCTATAGAAAAAAAGACGTTGCATAACAAATGATTGTACAAGATAAAAAAGAAGATCGATGGCAACAAAAAATACAAGGCAAGACTAGTTGTTAAAGATTTTAAGCAGAATGAAGGTATAGATTCTACTGAAATATTTGCTCCAGTTGTGAAACTAATAACTATTAGATTAGTGTTGAGTATAGTTGCAACTGAAAGCTTACATATTGAACAATTAGATATAAAAGACAACATTCCTCCATGGAGATTTGGAGGAGCATATCTACATGAAGCAACATGAAAGTTTTTAAATTCCTGGAAAAGAAAACCTAGTTTGCAAGTTGACCAAGAATTTGTATGGCCTAAAGCAAACTCCTCGATAGTGATATAGGAAATTTGATAATTTCATGATTAGCAATAACTTTACAAGATATTTTTCTGACCATTGTTGTTATATCAAATACTTTGATAACTCATACATCATATTACTCTTGTAGGTGGATGACATGCTCATCGCAGGTTCAAATATGAAGGAAATTAAAAGGGTCAAGGAGTAGTTATTAAGTGTGTTTGAAATGAAAGACCTGGGAGTTTCAAAGAAAATACTTAAGATGAAGATTATTCGTGATACATAAATATGCTTTGAAATTGACTCAAGAAGCATATATTGAGAAAGTGCTTGAGAGATTCTCTATGCAACATGTGAAGCCTGTGCAAACACCTTTGGCGAATATTTTAAGATTTCTAAAAATCAATCACCCAAGACAGATGAGAAACGCTACTACATGTACAAGGTTCCTTATGCATCAGCAATAGGTAGCCTTATATATGCCATGATAAGTACTAGACCAGACATTGCTCATGCAGTGAGAGTTGTCCGCAGATATATGTTAGATCTAAGGAAGGAATATTGACAAACAATCAATGAATCTTTCGGTACTTAAAAGGAACAAAAGTTATGAGACTTTGTTTTAATAAAAGTAATTTAGATATGAAAGGTTTTGTTGATGCAAACTTAGGTGGTGACATGATACTGCTAGAAGCACCATTGGATATTTCTATCCCTTAGGTGACACTGCTATAAGCTGGATGTCTCAGTTGCAAAAGGTTGTTTCCATTTCTACTACTGAATCAGAGTATATAGCTATGACAGAGGCCTGCAAGGAGATGATTTGGTTAAAGAGCTTTCTTGAAGAACTAGGCAAGGTGCAACAAAAATCAAGTTTGTTTAGTGACAATCAAAGTGCTATTTACCTTGCTAAGAATCTAGTGTTTCATGCTAGAACAAAGCACATAAGGCTAAAGTATCACTTTATTAGAGATATTCGTGAAGATGAGACATTGGTTCTTGAGAAGATTCGTTGGCTAGAAAATCCAGCTTATATGTTATTTTTTTGTATGAAAATCTTCTGCGACGGCCGTGGACATAGGAGATCCATCTCCGAACCACGTAAAATTTGTGCATATTTTTTGTGTGTTTGTGGATCTTTTTCTTTCTATTTTTCGTGATTACCCAACACGAACAATTTCTATGCTGAAAATCTTAACTCCAACTTGATTACACTGCTAAAACATACAAAATACAATATAAGGTTATCCCCTTTTTTAGTTATGGGCTAGACCTATTGTCAACATGGTGATACCTATAAATGCTTGTGAAGGTATGTTCTTAAGAACCAAGGGTCATTGAAGGCAAGAGTAGGGAACAAACAATGGATGAGAATGGTGGCAGCGAACAACTCATGTAAAGATTTGAATGAAGAGATGATAATAAGCAGGGAAGGAAACACACACTCATCTCATAGGATTGTCCATCTGTGCAAAGAACAAAGCAGAAAGAAGCTACTAAGTTGGTAGAGGAAATTCCAAGAGAGAGATCCTGGAGGGTAGGGGTGTAAATGTGTAATGGAATCTTTTCTCAGGAATCAGAATGGTAAATGGACATTTCCTGCTGGAAGGGAAATTGGGATGGTACAGGAGTTTGAGCATCTGGCTTCATATGTCATCTGGCTTCATATGGAATTTCTTCTTAGGAATCAGTGACATCTATTTCGTAGATTTTCCATCTATTATCTTCAGAAAGTAATAGTGGTTTCATATGTGCTTTCTTTTGGGTACCTGCTCAGAACTCTTGGTGTCATACTAGCACTTAACTAATATGGAGTCAGAGTAAAGAGCAGAATAATATTCCTCTGACAAAATTAGCGACTCCTGAAATTAAAGCCACGACTACTAATTGCCTTCAATCCTGGAACACAATTCTACTAACCAATTGTACCAACCAAACCTGGCCAAATGTGCTTTTTTGTGGTTTGTCGTATACATCAGTGCAAATTTGTGATAGAATGTAATAAGAGTGCACTAAATGACCTATTATTTTATGACGCAGAAACAAATACATCAGGAAAACTACTTATTGATACATACAAGTCTATTTAAAGTGAAGAGAGGATCTCTTCTGGGTGTATCTTTGAATTTTGCATCTTCTCTTTTTTTTTTCCTTTTTTTGTTCTTGTAAGTTCAAAATGAAGCAAGTTGCTAGAAAATGCTTCAATGACATGATTCTTGTCACATACATACTGAAGAACAAGAGGGAGAGAAAGATAGATTTTCGTCAGTCGGGTTGGGGGCTCCTAGCTTGCGTCCATAACCTTATACGGCCGCTTGCCCTCCGCCCCCGTCACCCGCGGCCGCTACGCACGTCGATGGCACGTGCGTCGTGATTACAGGTAAACTCCTTTCCTAATTTGGAGTCGACGGTTCAAAGATGCACACTCGTGTGTGTCTATTTGCCTCGCATCGTTATTGACAGCTCGGCACGGCTGGAGCGCGATCGTCAGAGTCGTCATCTCCATCATGGCGTATCCACATACACCGATCCGCTCATCCATCACGGTCGTGATCACAGGCATCACGGCTAGTGTGTCCATCACGGCCGTGATCAAAGGGATCACGGCTGGTCACACTTACAACAATCTCCCACTTGACCAGCGTGGTCACTATGTCAGCACTCCCACTATTCATGAGTAGTCTAACCTGAGATTATGTCTTGAAGTTTCACTATCCGTGAATACTTCTCATTGACTCAATCATCCTGAGTCCCATCAAGCTCACGTGCTTGATAAAAATACTAGCTGCAAATCACTCATAAGCATGTAGGTCACTATTACTTTCTTCTTATCGACTATATCCTGAATATAGTTATACTCAATCTCAATATGTTTTCCTTTCGAACTATTGGCTCCATTGTGTATCAAGATTATCACAGCTTGATTATCACAATACATATGTAATGGTCCTCTGACCAAATCGAGCCCTAGTTCTAAAAGGAAACGCCTAAGCCATACACCATGGGTGGCTGATGTACTACAAGCAATATACTCAGCCTCTTGTGTGTGTCTCGCCACACATCCCTGTTTCTTGCTACCCCACGAAACGACTGCACCACCCAGAAGGAACAAGTGACCTGATGTTGTTGTGGTATCACCGCTGAAGTCTGCATCTGAGTATCCTACTGCATCGAGTGTATCAGCCTAGTATGTCAATCTCAGTTGTACCACTCCCTTTAGATATCGCAGTATCCTCTTAGTGGCTTCCTAATGAGCCTTTCCAGGATTACTTTGAAATATGCTAACAAGGCTTACCGCATAAAGGCAAATCTGGTCTCGTACAGAGCATCGCATATATTAGGCTGCCCACTGCTTCTGCATAAGGCTCACCCAAAGGTTCTTGCCCTAAATTGGGGCACTGACTCTTGCTCAGTCTCTTCCCAACCCACAAGCAGTGTCGGTGCAGAACTGCTATTCTGCATTCTGAACCTCCTCAGTACCTTATTTATGTACTGTTCTTGACTCAAACTCTTTGAGTTTCTGTCACGACTGATTTGAATGCCCAGTACATAGGAGGCCTCACCCATGTCTGTCATTTCAAATCACTTGCTCAATTTGTCTTTAACCTCATTGAGCATCTCTACATCATTCCCGGCAAGCAGTATGTCATCTACATATAGTGACAATATCACAAAACTACTCCATTTCTTCTTGATGTAGACACAATGATCCAATTTGTTCGTCCTGAAACCAAATTGGACTATCGTCTCATGGAATTTCAAATACCATTTTCTAGACGACTGCTTTAGGCCATACAATAATTTTCAGAGTTTATATACTTTATCCTCCTGACCTTTTACCTGAAACCCTTCAGGTTGTCGCATATATACGTCCTCTGACAGATCTCCATTCAAAAATGTTGTCTTGACGTCCATTTGGAACAACTCCAAATCTATATATGCTACTATAGCTAAGATCATCCGTACCGATGCAAACTTAGCCACTGGAGAATAAGTCTCTTGAAAATCTATCCCGGCCTGCTGAGTATAACCCTTGGCCATCAATCTCGCTTTGTATCTATCAAGAGAACCGTCTGCTCGGTACTTTCTCTTGAATAACCATTAACATCCTATGGGTTGCCTTCCCTTTGGAAGGTCACATAATGCCCACACTCCGTTGTTGTGAATCGAGTCTAATTCTTCTCTCATGGCGATCGCACATGACTCCAATTTACTAGAAGCCATTGCTTCTTTTAGGGTGATAGGATCTGTACTATCCTCTATCTTAGTATCAACGGAGTAAGACGATGCTTCACACTCGTACAGTACATAATTATCCAAATATGCGGGTGTTATCCGTGGGTGCTTGGTGCCAGTTATACTCGTGGAACTACCTTATTCCATCGCATCCAAGGGTATCTCATTCTGAAGTGGATCATTAACTCCCAGTGCTGGATAGTACAATGGATCTTCTGAGTTGTGTCCATCTTCTCCTAGAATCATGAGGGGATGATCATCCTCTCCGATATGCTCCTTTTCATTCTCGACAAAAGTAGCATCACGACTCTCTATGAGGTCTTTTTCTTGATAGAAAAATCTGTCTGCTCACTATATCCAATAAATATGCATGTTTCTATCCTCAGATCCAGCTTGTCCCTGAGCTAACTAGAAATCAACACGTGCGCCTTACATCCCCACTTTCAGAGATGACTCATCTCGGGTTTTTTGCCAACCATAACTCATATGGCGTTGATTCTATGGACCTTGTAGGAATCCTATTTTGTATGTAACTCGCGGTCATCAAAGCTTCACCCCAAAAATGCTTTGGTATACCCGAGTGAGACAACATAATCTCACTGCATTAATCAGAGTCTTATTCTTTCTCTCTGCCACATCGTTTTGTTGTGGTGTGTATGGCATCGTAGTCTGCCTATGTATGCCGTCTGAAATGCAGTACCCCTCGAATTTCTGGGAGGTATACTCTCCTCCTCTATCTGTCATTAGGCACTTAATAGGTTTTCCTAACCTCTTCTCAACTAGTGCCTTATACCTCTTGAAAGTTTCGAAAGCTTCTGACTTTCTCTCTAAGAGGTATACATAGCAATATTTAGAATAGTCGTCAATGAATGTAATAAAGTACTCTTTTCTCTTGTAGGTAGGAACACTCAATGGTCCACAAATATCAGAAGGAATTAGTTCCAACAACTCAGTTGACCTAGTCCCCATTGAAAATGGGATCCATGTCATTTTCCGGCCAAGCAATGCTCACATGGCATTGCCCTTGCGCCAAAAATGTTGGAAACTATATTCATATTCTTTATTTGTTTCATTTTTAAGTTTCCTGAATGTCCTAATCTCTCATGCTAGAGATCATAATCAGAATATAACACAATGAATATTGGGAAGAGTATTTTATTTCATTACTCTTAACGACATTCAAGCAGAACTTGTCATGACCGGGTAGAAGCTTCCGGGTTGTTATGACCTTATTGCTCATGCTTATAGTTACCCGACCATTATAAAACCTGGCTTCAAAGCCCTTTTGCAAAAGGATAGGAATAGAGATCAGATTGCGTCTCAATCCTGGCACGTACAACACATCTTTGAGTACCACAAAGCTATCACCTATGTCTAGCTTGTACTCACCAATCTCCTCAACATCGAGGTATGTGTTGTTGCCCATGTAGATCCTCTTTTCCCCTTTTGCAATTTCCTTGAAGTCAACAAGGTCTTCCTTAGTCTTGGCAACATGGCGGGTCGCTCCAGAGTCGATCCACCATCCTTCAATGTCCGTTGTTGTTGCATTGCATTTCACTACCAAGGCATATGAAGTCTTGTTGGCTCATATCCCTTTATTTAGTCTTCCTCCTCCTTGTCCATCGGGGG
>LTAE01013510.1:0-12503 GCA_001647135.1 Pontederia paniculata
TATATATATAATCTTCAAGGTAACAAAAATAAAAAAAAAATAATTATTGCATTACAATAAAAATATTCAAACACATATAATATTAAATTTTCATAATTTATTACTTCATGTCTATTTACGTCATTTTATACAACAAATATATTCAACCGCTAAATTTATCAAACACTTATTTATTAATTTCTTAATTAAACCTTCAAACTCTAATCGCTATATATTGATTGATCCGCTATTTATCATTAAAATCGCTATCCGCTTGTCAATCGCTCAATTAGCCAAATAGAGCCATAGTGTCATAAATTATCGTTATCCCAAGAAGTTAGAGTACTAGGAAAAAAAATGATTTTAGTTAGGATTTGCATGGGAGTTATAGTGTGTTGAGTTGGATCAGATTTAACCAAAACTCGATCTAATAAAAATAATAATATAGAGATGAATTGAGTTGCATAGGAGAAAATAATTGAATTAATTGTGGTTATTAGTTTGGATTATTTATTTGGTTTGATTTCTTTTATTCTTTATGAATAATAATATATGCTTAAATAAGACAAGTATAACAATGATTCAAATAAAGAAAGTAAATGAAAATTTCGTAAAAAGTAAGTTGTATCAATTATTAATGTATTTTATTAATATTATTTTTTTGGATTATCCAAATCAATTTTTGGGTTATTGGATTATGAATCATTTAGCCCGTTAGTAATTTTGAGTTGAGTTTGATATAATTTGACATAATGATCCAACCTCACTTGAAAACTAAATTAATTGGAATCAAATTCATGCTCAATATTAGGGGTGTTCACTGGGTCAGATCGATCCGATGATCTGAATCGATTCAATATCAATTGAATTGGATCAGATCGTTGGTCGGGTAAAATTCGAACCGACCCGATCATAATCTGATCATCAAAGGATCGGATATGAATTTCAAATTTTCAAATCTGATCAACCCGACCAAATCCGATGACTCGAACTTTTATATATTTTTTATTAAATTTGAACTAATTTATTCTTGATAAAAAAATTATATTACTTTGAAATTAAAATATATATATTTTATACCCTTAAAAAATATTACAAACCTTTGAAAAAATATATCTATTTTTTTCAAAAAAAATTATTAATATTAAATATTATAGAAGAGTAATTATAAAATATAAAAAAATTTAATCGGATAAATCGATGATCCGACTCGATCCAATCTGACCCAATGAAGAGCAGATTGAATCAGATTTTATGACTAATTTATTATCAATTCGATCCAACCTAATTCGATCAAAATTAATCGGATTGAGTCGAATTTAGAACCGTATGAGATCAAAACTGATCAGTGAACACTTCTATCTATCCTATATTATTGAATTGTTTCTTATGTGAATTCAGGAATTTAATAAGCTCCATAACAAGATGTTCCTGTGGCACTAACCCAAAAGCCTAGCTTTCCATCGGAAGATATTGTGGGACTTTAATAGTTACTACTTATCAACTACATGGTGTCGATGAACTTAACTAAGCTTAAGTGCTAATACTTTAATGATCATTCCGAGATTTTACTAATTACTTTTCACATGCTTCTCTTTGCATCTCTTATTGTTTTGAACCTTTCCAACAACTTACTTTAATTACATGCGACATGTCTAAAATAATTTCCTATAAGTTTTTTTAAGCATAAAAAATCATCCTAAAATTATTTAAAGAGAAAAAACCCGATCTAGGTTGTTGCAATTTTTTTTTCGGGTAGGGGATCTAATTTTAGATAGTAATATTTAAATATAAAAATTACTAATATGAAATTCAAAACTTGAGGCGAAAAAAAATGTTTCTTCCAAAATCATCAAAGGTGACAATGGAGATTAAAAAAAATAAACCAAGGAGAGAAGAATATGAAGTGACGGTTCTCACACTATTTCCATCTTTACTCTCAAAATCCTAACTAATTTGAAGTAACAAAAAAATGGGTTAAATCAGTTTTGGCGGTCCAACTCATTTCTAGTAGTCCAAACAAGTTTAATCCATTTTTTTTTATGAATTTCGAGTTTTAGTATCAACTCGGAATAGATTTTGAGTTAATTCGTGGTTGAACCGATTCAACAAACTTATGCAGTCTGATTCTAAAATATTGTCTAAGAACAAAGCTTTTACTATTATCACAAGTGAAATATCCTCGAATTAAAATAATAAAATAAAATCCATTTGAGTACTTGAAAAGATAACACATTTTGCACTTAAGTGCATGTAAACACACAAAAATTAATAGTAATCTTACTAGAAAATGAGTTTTTTTGTTCTCGACGTTTAATTTTTTGAACCAAAATTTATAATTTTAGAATCATATGCTACATGATCCTTAATCATGAGAAAAAGGATTCTATTTGAGTGGTGACAAAAAAGGATTCTATTTGAGTGATCACTTTCTCACCCTTATGTGTATTAATGGGGTTGTTGATTTGCCACCCATTTAATAAACTTGGATTTAACTTTACACGTTAAAACTAAATATAATTAGGTAATGTTTATTTGAGTTCCTTCAAAATTCATGTTTACTAATACCTCACTAATATAAATTATGGATAACGAGCATAATTGTATTAACCTCAACAAGTTGATATTCCATAAATCAAATCCAGGATGGTTAGCATTCACTGGTTTCAGACATAATCCCGATAATCAATTGTGCAAATCAAAATTGGATAGGTTATGCTTTTTTTTTTTAACTTTGTAATCAACAAAAATAAATTTGGAAACATTTGTCTATGTAAATTTTGGATTTTGAATTTAAAATCGAACGAGCAATTCTAGTTTGATTTTAAAAATCTTGTTGCATGTCATTATTTCCGTAGAGTTAGATGGTCATTTTAATAACCATTTATTTTACAATCCATAATAGAATAATATCTCAATATTTTTAATTAACTTTTTGTCGTATATTCTATATTTTTAGGATTATAAAAGTTTTTCTTAAAAAATCAAATAAGTAAAAAAAAATAATCTGGATTAGAAAAAAAAATATAACTAGTGTTTAAACTAAAAAGACTAAGAACAATATTATGCTCTTCATTAATTTATATTATAAAAATAGAATACAAAATGAAATAGAAAATCTATCTGTCCCCAAAAAATCTATCCGAAAAATTAAAACGGTTTTTGTACGAAGTAATGTCACATAATTAAATTGGGATTCTAAAAAAAAGTAAAGGCTCAACTCGAACCAAATTTATTTATTTTTTATTTTTACTATAGTAATATCATTAATATTTTTAGTATTACTTATTTTTTACTTTTTTCTTGCGCGTTAATTTAAAATTGAATTTTATCATGTAAACTTGTTGATGTAGTTGAATGTGGTAGTAATTAAGTTGAATTCTCATATTTTGGTGCAGTTGGATTGAGCACTATTAATATTTTAATTTTTATGGCGAAATTAACGAGTATATTGGATCTTAATGACCTAATGTTTTAGCGCCTTATTATAGCTACATAGATATCAATAATTTGGAGCTCTTTCAAATATTTAATATCATGAATTTCATATTCTTTTATTTATAGAAATATTATTATCTTAGAGCCCAATCCAAAAAATTGCAATAGCTTAGATTATATTTTTCTTTTTAAATAATTTTAATATTGTCTTTTATATTTTTTTAAAAAACCATTCAAAGTTTATAAATTACTTTTTTAGACATGAAAAAAGTCGCTCGGCCCAAATGAGTTCCACCTTAACCTAATTCATTTTTAGTTTAAACACTAGTTATATTTTTAAGCACTCCTTTTTCTAAAAAAAATAATAAAAGATTTCAATTTATAATTATAATAAGTATTATATTTTGAAAATTTATTTTTTAATAACCTTAACCTAATTCATTTTCTTGGAGTATAATGATAAATAATCAGTAATAAAATATAAATAGTAATAATAAATAAATAAATGATAATAGAATATTATTTACGTATTAATTAGATAATAAAATAGAAAATACATATAATTCATTCATTAATATTTCTCAAAATAAGTTATTTTGATGAAAAGATAAATTAGGTTGAAAAAGTCACAGCAATATTTGCATTAGGATTATATTTACATAAATTTAAATAAAAGTTTGTTTTATAAAACATATTTTTTATATAAAGATATCCTATAATAAAAAAATTATTATATAATTATTCATAAAGAGTATCAACAATTTCTTAAAAAGTTAAACAAACAATTAAATATATAATAGTTATTTTAAAAGAATCCTCATTTAAGAAAAATAAGAAACGTGCCACATTAATTATTAATAAAAAAGTTCATCTAAATAGTTATTATATTAGTAATATGTTAATATTAAGAAAATTCTAAATTTATTATTACTTTAAGAATTATTGTTTCACTAGAAAAAAATAAAAAATAATAAACTAATAATAATTTAAAAAGAGTCTCAAACAAATTGTTAACAAGATTAAAATTATAATTTATTAACATTTTTAGAGTATTTGCTCCAAGAAAAAATATAAAAAAGTAAGAATTTAATTTTATTTTTAAGAGTCATGACTAAGTTAATTAAAAAATTTAAAATTATAATTCTCAACAAAAAATTATTTAAAAATAGGTACATGGATTTATTATTAGTTTTAGAATCTATATATCTATATATTAATTTAAAGAGAATTATTTTTTAAAGAATCATGATTAAAGTAAATTAAGGCAAATTTGAAATTCCAATTCAAAATAAGGAGTACATTATCAAAGTAAGAAAGACAAGTAATCAAAGATATAGTAATAACATCAAATCAAAGTAAATTAAGAAAGTTTTAAATTTTAAATTTTATTTATTTTTAAAATTATGGTTTGCCTAAAAATTAAGAAAGGTAATAAAAAGAGTTAAAACTAGAGTGAATTAATAATTTCTTTTACTTTATTTAAGAATACTTATCTAATGAGATATATAAAAGTAAGAAAATATTAGTACTTTTAAAGAGCTTAATTAAAGTAAATTAATAAAAAATGAATGTGAATTAGTTAACATTTCAACGATAATCTAATATTCAAAGTATTTTCACAAGTTTCTAAAATAGTTATCTCAAAATACATAGTAAAGATTAAATAAACAAATATTAATAAGTATTTTAATAGTATTCTTACCCAATTAAAGTAAGAAAAGTTGACACATTAAATTATTAAGAAAATAATTAAAAAATAATAATATTTTAGTTGTGTGTTAGATAATTTTAAATGACTATTATTTAACAAGAGTTTAAATAGAAGGAGACGATTTATCCGATGTGAAATATAAAATTATTATCATTTCTAAATATAGTCGTATCCTAAGAGTCCTTATAAAGTAAGTTAAGAGGGTTAAAAAAATTCAAATTCAAAATAAATTGTATATTTATAAAATAAATAGGATTAAAATTAAATAATTGATAGAATTATCGAATTGTGATATTAAATTTTAACTTATAAAATAAATACTTTATGCAATGACTAAAAATATGTGTTATGATAATTTAGTTGGGAATATATATAATTTTTGTGATATCTGCACGAGTTAATAGACTAATTTATATAAATATCTAAAATTTTAATAAATTTAATATTTTTTAAAATAAAAATATATTAATCTTTTTTGTTATTTTTTATTCTCAGTTTTTAAAATTAAAATAAAACGAGTCTCCTGCCATTTTTTATAGGAGATGATTGCATATGAACCAGATTATTTGCACCAACAACTCTACTAAATAATAGATTGATAAATTAACTCAAAAACTGACATATATGTGATTACATTTGTCTAGCCATTCGTTGTCTTTGTTAACTCTTACAGACTATTGCAGTTAAATTTTTTATATACTAAGGTGTTTGTATTCACATAATTCATTCAGTACTATTATTTTTATGTACTAAGATGTTTGCATCAAAACATTGTTGTAAATGCATGTGGGCTTGATTTTCCATTTTGTAGTCAAACGAGTCACTGTGACGCATTATGAATAATAATTCATGAGAGCCAAAAGAACGTTGATTGGCTTCTCTCTCTCTCTCTCTCTCTCTCTCTCTCAATTGTAAACCATGCCCTCGCAAAAAAAAATTCATGTTTATTGTTTCAAAATGGTTATCAGTAAGATTGTAAATTTGTAACCCTTGTCCCTCAAGTGCATGGTACACAGGTCTCATGAATTGAAGAATTTGTTGCAGTATATGGAGAAGCCACCAAAAGGGAAACATTCAACAAAAGGATTGGGCAAACCAATTCCAGCATCCACTCGAGCATGGGAATTATTGTACAATGAGTATATGGTTCATAATACTGTTCAGGTTGGTAGTAAATTTGTCAAATATTTCAACAAATCCTGTTCAAGTAATGACATATTAATTTATTGATTTATCTTCTAATTGATTACTGATTCTGGTTTATTCTAAAATCCTACGGTTATTTAATTTTCTTCAGTTCTCATTTATATTTATGTGCTAATAGGATGTAAGTTTATATGACCTGTAACAGGTGAAAATACATTTTTTTATTAAAAAAGTGCGATGTATTAACCATTAGCCAAAAAAGCTGCTGAATCGGTGTACAAAATATACCGGAGGTCCTGAGGAGGACTTTTCGACCAAAAAATATCATTTTCAGAATTTCTAGCCATGCTAGCAATAAGATCCGCGGCCTTGTTAGCCTCGTGGTATACATAAGAAATTTTGAATGAAACAAAAAGTTGTAGCTGGTGCCAAACATCAATTAGTATATTATTTATGCGCCATGGACAAGAAAATTTCTTTTTAACTATGTGCATCAATACCAGTGAGTTCGACTCTAGCCATACTTTTCGGTAGCCAAGTTGTGAGCATCTTAGCGTCCCTTCCCTTAACGCCCATGCTTCAATCTCTAGTGCAGATCCGCAAACTCTTCAAGTAGCTCCTGCAAGAACCAAGAGCCCATCAAAATTCCTAATAATGAAGCTTGCACCTACCTAGTCCTCAGGTCCAATAAAGGACCCGTCTGAGTTAAGTTTTACCCAGAGCGAAGAGGGAGACTCCCACTTAACCGACAAACGGTTTGGAGGTGGGGGGGAGCCTCAGCTATGTGACATCTCACATATTCATCATACCCAACCAGAGCCCTCTCCCAAACCAAGGGTATGGTTAACTGTTTGGACCTAAAACAAGCTTCATTTCTCATGTACCATATCCCTCAGAGGCAATAAGAAAAAAGAGAGAGTATCTTAGCACGAGAAGAACACTCCAGGTTTGAGCCCTCTAAGGTCCAATGTCCCATGTCCCAAGTGTCCATGTATTCAAATGGGTATCCCACTTTAACCTGAAAAATATGTCATAATTGTTTGCTATTAGGACATTGGAAAAATAGGTGTTGGTTGGACTCCAGATGAAGGCCACAAAGAGAGCAAGTAATATCAATAGTGGAATAAAAAAGAAGTAATCTATCCTTTGTAGGGAGCATGAGGTGAACCAACTTCCACAAAAATAATTGAATTTTCTAGGGATTTGGTTACTCCAAATTGTGGTCCAAATAGTTCCTCCTATAGCCCTTGGCAGTTGTTGCTGGTGGCAAATTAAACGATAGACATATTTGGCATTTACCATACTTTGTGAATCCGGGCTCCATATCCACACATCATCATTGGTTATAGTAGGCAAGTGAATTCCAGAAATAGAATTAACCAAAGAAGGACCAAAGTAGATAGTTAAAACATTTAGATTCTAGGTCTGATTTGTGATGAGGTCATTAACATGAAGATGATAAAGATGATAATTGACATTAACACAGGAAGACCTGCCCAAAGAAACTATCTAGACATCCTCTCCAATGACTCAATAGTTCCCTTAGAAATGTAAATTGAGCTAAGTGAATGGTTAGGCAATGTATTAAGCACATAATTAAACAGAGTAGCCTTGCCATCTTGTGCGAGTGTCTTAAACTTCCAACCAGATAATTTAGTTTCTGCTCTTTCAGTAATGTATCTCTAGGAAGATTTGGTAGCGATCTTGTATGATATGGGTGTACCAAGGTATGTAAAAGGATAAGTTCCTACTTTAATATTCAAGATTTCCTTGATTCTCCTTAACCTAGTTCTGGTGAATTTAATAGGTACATATATCTCATATTTATTGAAGTTTATGCTTTGGTTTGTGAGCAGAAAGTACCGTCTCAGAACCTATTTAATCTTTTTACAGTTGGCAATTGTGGCTGCCATGCATATCAGAAGGTCATCACCACAGAGTAAGTGATTGAGGGAGAAATTCCTAATTTGAAAAGGAGTTATAGCACCCGAGGCCACCTCATTATTGACTAAGATGGAGAAAACTTGTGAAACAATGTTGAAGAGGTATGGTGATAGGGGATCTCCCTGCCTAATGCCTTTGAAACTCTTAAAATACAAGGACTGGGAGCCATTGATGCAGCAAGTGAAAGTGGGAGACTTTACACAACTACATATTCAATCAATGAATTGATCAGGGTAGTTCATAAGTTTTAAATCATTTGATATGGCTTCCCAAGATACCCTATCAAAGACTTTATCCATGTCTGCGTTTATGATAATGTACTTTCTTCTTCCTCTTGTCATGGAATGTGTAATCTCTTGTGCCATTAGAATATTGTCATGAATTGATTTATTTGCCATAAAGGCAGCTTGGGCATGCTTAATAACTGAGGGTAAGTTAGGTTTCAATCTGACAGCTAATAATTTAGCAATGATTATGTATAGGACATTGCATAAGGAGATTGGCTTATAATCAATTACTACCCTAGGGTTATGCTTTTTTGGAATAAAAATTGAGTTGTCTTAGTCCAAGTAGTAGGCATTATTCCAGTTTCAAAGAATTCAGAATTGATCTAGCAACATCCTACCCTATAATTTCCCAAAAGTTCTAGTAAAACTCTATAGTGTAGCCATCTGAATCTGGAGCTTTACCAGGAGGCATGCTCCACAAACATTCCTTGATTTCATCAGCAGTAGATGTCTTTGTAAGGGATGAATGATAAGAGTTATCCACTTGAGGTAAGGAAGGCCAACAACTAAGGTCAATACTAGGACCATCCTGAGGGCTCCAAAGTTGTTTGTAGTGATTGACAAAAGCATCTCTAATCTCAACCTCAAATGAGATGCACTATCCCCCAACATTTTGGATAGAGTTAATATGGTTTCTTCTATCTCTTATTATGCAACTTAAATGAATTTTTTTTGTATTTTTATCCCCATCCTTAAGTCAATTTACCCTAGACTTACTCCACCACTTTAGGCTTATTTGACTAAGCAATGCAACATGCTTATGATATAACCCCCTTAAGTTAGCAAGGTCATGATCGGAAAGCCCCTGCCTCTCATCCTTAGTTTCCAGTCCTAGGATGTCCCCCTTCACTGTACTCTATTCTCCAGTCTACCCAATCCATGTTTATTCCATAACAAGGTTTTCTGTTTGATTAATTCAAGTGAGTAGGGAATGGGGGATTGTGAATCCATTTATGACCAGACCTGTTGGCCAATTTCCCTAGGTTCCTCATACTCAAACCAAAAATGCTCATGCCTAAATGGTCTTAGTTTGTGTTTGTATAGGTTGGTGTTTAAAAATAAAGGGTTGGTCTGAGGCACATCTACTGAGGATGTTCAGACAAAGGGAAGGGAAGTGTCAAGCTAGTGGTGACTGAGTAGAAGTCTGTCTAGTTTACATGGAATTCTTGCCAGACCCTTTCTGTTGTTACACTTGGTGAACCGTGTGCCATTTAATAATGTTATATCAATTAGGCCTTGAGAGGTGATAAGTTCTTGTAATAAATAACTAGATCTGGAAGATCTAAATAGTACCCCCTCCTTTTTTATCCTCAGTTTTTAAAATGCAATTAAAGTCTCCAAAAAGTGCCTAGGGCATGTTATGTAAGTCTAATCTTTTTAGATAGTTCCATAAAAGATTATGACTCCTAGGTTCTGTACTGACATAACTGCATGATATGAGAAAGGAGAAATTACCACATGTAACTACAACATTGATAATCTGGTGGGTTATTTGGACCAAAGTTACCTGGAGATCCTAATGTCGCCAAGCTAATATGATTCCCCAGGAAGCGCCTGTGCCTTCCTGGAAGATCCCCTTCCAACAATTCCCTAATCTTTTAATAAACTGAACATATTTATTCTTGGTTGTGTGTGATTCAACAAGTTTTATGATATCCGGCTGGTGTTGCTTGGTGATATCCACCAGCCTATCTCTAACCTTACTTCTATACGCTCCATGGCAGTTCCACATTAGGATCCTCATTTTAACATCTTCTTTTGGGTCGAATCACTCCTGGGCAGTGAAAGCCTTCCTTCCTGCACATCAAGGGGACTAGTAAGGAAGGATCACCACTTTTAACTACACTTTTATCTTTCTGTTGGCGTCCCAGTTTTTTCTTAATCTTCATTGAGTGCGTTGAAGATGGGGAAAACCCCCTTTTTGCCATTCTATTCCTCTTTTGCTCCATGTGAATAGTAGGAGCCAGATCCGGGTTCGCCATCTCATCATCCGACTCCTCCTCCTGCGAGCCTATGACTTGATCTACTTTTTGTACTTGCTCTTGGATTGCTGCAACGAGAAGCTCATGATTCATCACTTCGTTAGTAGGTAACTTGGTTTGAGGGGTGGAGTTGGAGTGTGAAGACTCAGCGAGGAAGGAGGGTGCTCCAATGATGTGCGTCTCCGAGCTTGTGGTGCCCGCTCTGCCAAAGGGTGCCTCCCAGCACTAGAGATCTGGAGAACCGTAGAGAGCAAGGGGAAGTCCTTGGCTGAGAAGCAACTGGGATCACACAGGCCAACATGGATGTTTTCTTTGGAGAGATAGTGGAGGACATGTGGCTCATCCTTCTCCAAGCAGCTTTGGAGGTCACGTGAACTCGCAGTTGTGTCAAAGATTTTTACATCAGATCTTGAGAGGATTCGAAAGTTGGCATCGCTCACGTGCTCCGAGTGCATAATGCTAGACGAAGGAGTGTTCATCACATGCATACAACATTCATCAAGTTCACCCTCTGAATGGTCAGGATGTTCAGTTGTCTTGATCTAACTCTTCTGGCCTTCTGATATAAGGGTAGAGAAGTTGTTATATTGATGGACCGATTCAGGAGCTACGATCAGTTCAGAGTGCATAGGATAGCAGTCACTCCTTGCTGGACCGGGCGCTACAGGCGGCCCTGAAACCTTCCTCCTTCTAGGTGGCGCCGCCTGCCCACCTTGATGCAAGCATAAATATACATATTGCACGCATCTATTTCATATCATTTTTTGCCATTTAGTATAGGTTTGTTTATTATTTTAGTATTTCATTCATTATATTTTGTCTATGAGTCATAAACTACCCAAATGTTCTTTGTTTTGTAATTTTCAGGTAAAAGAGTCTCGAACTACAAAGAATTCGAATAAAACAACAAACAGCCGAGGCCTAGAGAAATTTACTACCGACACGGGCCGCGTTCAACCAAAACGGGCCGTGTCGGGCTCTCAGTTACCAATCCTAACTCCCAGTACTCAACTCAGACCGTATTCTTCAAAATGGGTTGTTTCGGATGCCACGTCAGCTTATCGCCACGGCGGTGTTCCACTTCAAAACGGTCGGTACAACCACTCAGAAGACGCCACGTGTCAGCGACGACGTCAACACCATCCGCGTTCACAATCGAATATGAATCAGACTCCACGTCAGCAAACTCGGGCCGTTTTGGGTCAACACAGGCCGTGTTCTCACCTAACAAAGGTGGTTCGGCAAGATTGACGACTCTTGATGATTACTTCACCTCCAAGTTAGAAAGATTTAATCTTAACTGTCTGATTTAGGGTCCTCATGTCAACTTTTGCCTATAAATAGGACCCCTTGTAACCCCAGAGAGGGATCCCCTGCTTTTGGAGTTTGAAGTCTCTGCTTGAAGCTCTGGTGTGGACAGGAGGAGACCCAAAGATGACGAAGTCCTAACGAATTTCTACATAATCTATTAGTAGTTTTCTTTACTTAGTTTAGTTTATTGGTTAGGAAAAAAATTGTAAACCCTGTTACTCTTTTGGATTTTTTATGCTGAATGATTAGATGAACTTGAATCTGAATATTTTACTATGTTTAATGAGTAGTTTATTGACATTAATCGTGAGATATTGTTAGTATTACTGTCTATGTACGTATATGGTTTTATTTCTGAAATTTTATAATCGAATTTGTGTTTTCGACCGAGAAGAAAACATGTCGTGTTGCAAAACACGGACCGTTTTCTGCCTATTAGCCGCTGATGCGAAGTGTGGAGTAAGGTAGATGATGACCACAGGTTAGGAGGTTAACCAGGATCGATCTTCTATATAAAGATATTCTTCACTTCAAATTTCACTATTTATAAACCTATGCACACTCCTATCACCGCAAGTATACGGCAATCGATGAGTACTTTAGGTGTCGATCCACTAGGACACTTTGCTTTCACGCTTTTATTCCTACCCTTCCTCAGCCAAGCTTTCGCGGTTAGGGGGCTTGACACTAAAGGTTCAAGCCCTA
>LTAE01013511.1:0-12501 GCA_001647135.1 Pontederia paniculata
TATAATTATTTTTATAATACTAATAATATTATATTAAATATTTTAACCCAAATTATCACTAACTTTCCTGTTATTTTACTTGAAACTATTGTATTTTCACCTTTTTCCTCGTTTTTTATTTCATTTATTTTCATTATTTACTCTACTTCCCATTTATTTCCTATTTCCAATTTTTCTGCCATTATTTTCCTTTTATACACTTCAATGGTTATCAAAAAAATTATGATGATTAATATTATTATACTAATAATCTTATATTAATTATTTTAATTTAAATCATTGACCTAACTTCCCTTTACTATTATATCTTTCTTTTTTTTACTTTCCATTTTTTCTCCTTATTTATTCTTCCCCCACCATATATTCTCATGTCCATTTTTGTTGTTGCTGATTATTTTCAAATTTATTTCCTTTTATAAATATTTTCCTTCCATTTTTACAATAAATTTCTAATTTAGTTTGATTTTTTTCAAATTTAACATTGAACCCGGGTTTTTACCGGTTTGCCGGTTCACCGGTTTTACCCGATTCGAACCGGTTCTATCCGGTCAGACGTCCATCCCGATTTTGCACTTAAACCGGACCGGACTAGGCACCAGTTCATGGTTAAATCGGTTGAACCGGCCGGTCCGGTCAGGTTTTAATAACATTGGTGAAATCAGAACTCTACTAGTTACATTAGTTATTCAAGTAATAAAATTAAAAAGTAGAATTACTGATTATGCGATGACTCATATAATATAGTATTCTAATCTTATCTGTTATTTAAGATTGAAAAAAAAATTGTTGAAAATTATTTTAGAAACTAAAAGCTAAAAACAATATTTTTATATCAAAAATATTTATCAAACTCACACATTAGTTAAAGTTGAGACTTGTATTTTCACCATTATTTTATGAGTTAAAATAATTAAAATAAATTTAAATAATTATGATAGAAAGGTTGTGTTAAAATTATAGAATTTCAAAGTTGATCTAACTATCTTAAATTAATATTAAATGAGAACAACTCGAATCCCAATCAATTCTAAGTTAAACTATTTTAAGATGTGTGAAACAATAAACCCTTGTAATTAACAACTCGAATCAAGTGAGTTAGTAATTCACAAATTTTGAACAACTTAGATAACCAAAACATGACTTGCCTAAAAGTAAATCAACAACCTAAAAATAAGGAGAACATGATCTTTATCATGTCCAAAAATGGACCGCATTAGATATGAACTTGTCACGAAATTAAGCAACATGACCCTAATTTTGATTAGAACACGACTCGTATTGTTTCAACCAAAAATTATACATAATTAAATTAATGTCAAAAAATAGAAATTAGACAATTCAATATTAATAGTATGAAACCAATTAAAGTTAACAAAAAAATTTATTAAAACTAATCAATTAGATGCAAATGCATAAAAATTCATAAGAGAAAAATACTCAAAAGATAAATGGAGTTCAAGTAGTCTTTCCTCATCATAGAACTAGACATAGAAGATGAATTAAACAATAAATTATTTTTCATCAAAATGAAGCAAGGAAAATAAAACTAATAGATGACCGAACCAATCCCTCCCGGAAAGAACAACAACACCACTTCTCACGAATTCTTCGAGTTCCTTGCTCTTGAAGAAGAAACTAGGGATCTTTCTTTGATGCTTGGGCACAAGAGACTTCAAAGATAGTTATTTTTTTGGAGAGAGACGTCTTTAAAGAGATCTCCTTCTAGGGTTGCAAGGGTCCTTAAGGTCTTCCATCCAACGATTGAAAGATTACTTAATGAACAAGTAAAAAGCCTCATTTGTTGATGTCCAATCCACCTTTTACGCGAGTGAAAATGATCAATTTTGACTCCAAAATTTTTTCATTTTCTAACTTGAATATGGGATGAAAATTGATTGATTTTGAATTTAGTTGAATATTGCTATCAGTGAGAGGACACGACTCGTGTTGATCTTGACGCTGAGTCGCAGACATTGTTAGATTGTGTTGATTCTCCTTTATTTTTGCTTGATTTCAAATTTGTTTTTAGATTCGACAAGTTCCAGTTATTCCAGACTCTAAATTTTGTGAGATATAAAAACATAAGAAATTTGGGTAGAAACTAATCCAAAAGAATTTGTGAAAATAAAGATTGAAATTGATGTGTGCAATGATCAAAACTATAAAAATTGTCTTAAATGATATGCATGAAATATGTATAGCGTGCATCAAATTCCCTCAAGCTCAATCCTTAGTTTATCCTCAAGCAAAAACTTAAGATAAATCTCAATATATGAAAAGGATCAATCATGACTTCTCTTTTTAAATGACATATTTAATTCAATTTTCATTAACTTCCTCGTTTCATGCATCATTTTGTGTAGAAACTCACTTTGGTTTCATTTTTAGAGTTAGAGTCTACATAATTTGTGTGGCTAGGACATTCAGTAAAGCGATGAAGGAAGATTGCAATGAGTTGGAATTGATTCTGAGGCAAAACTAAACAAATATTCTTGACTGTCATGGTCGTGACATCACCTTCACGACCATAAGCACATAAAGGCAAGGTTTTTGAATATCGGTAATGGTCCATGAAACCACTTTCACAATCCTGACATTGATAACAACAATGGATCATCAGCTGAACTCACTACTATGATGCAACCTATCATGGCCTATGAGGTTGGTTTCGCATCCGCGAGCGCATCTACATTGAAGCACAAGTTAGAATTCATGAGCCGTGAGAGATGTGACATTGGTCATGAGCGAATGATACAATGATGGATTGAAGATATGTTCATGGCCTTGATATTTTTGTCATGGACCATGAGGATTCCACCTCAACTCGAAACAATATGGTCACGACCATGAAAGCTTGGTCACGGGCCATGAGAATTGATGGTCATAACTTATAGTCACGACTTTGATTCTTCTATCATGATCCGTGAAAGACAGATTCAAAAGAAGCTGAGGTTGAATTTAAACCGGTCAAATCTTATCTTTTGTTGATTTGAACTTGAACATTAGATAAATTTCTAATGGAATTTAGTCCAAATAAACTCTAACGAGGCTATGACTCTTCATATGATCTAGATATATTTGAAAAACTATAAATAGAACCAAAATAATCATTGAGCGGTATACTTCGAACTTAGAGAGAGTCTTAACTCTTAGAGAAGAAATAGATTTCTACGTAGAGTCTAAAGGAGCATCAAAGTTTTTTTGATGCAAAAATTCACACGTGTAAAAATACTCGGCAAGTGTACCGATCGCTCAAGTAATAAAGAGTGAATAAAGAGTTGTCGATCCCATAGGGACTAATGAAATTTAAAATCCAAAATCTTATTTGAAAACTTGAAAAGATAAATTTTAAAAGTTTGTTTTGAAAATATAAAAGAAAAAAAAAAGATAAAAAAGATAAGTAAAAGATAAAAGAGGAAATTTAAGTGTTGCAAAAGATAAATAGATAAATAGATTAGGTTGGTTAGGGATAGAAGTCTGTTCACCATTGTTATCTTTTGGAATTAATAAAAAGATAAATTTTAAAAGTTTGTTTTGAAAATATAAAAGAAAAAAAAAAGATAAAAAAGATAAGTAAAAGATAAAAGAGGAAATTTAAGTGTTGCAAAAGATAAATAGATAAATAGATTAGGTTGGTTAGGGATAGAAGTCTGTTCACCATTGTTATCTTTTGGAATTAATCAATAAAAATATCTAAATGTTGGATGGCAGAAGAACTGATTTAAATTTATAAGACTCCGGAAACAAATGACTTAACTATTTTAATAATAATTAAAATAAAGTGTATGTGAAAATATTAAACCCAAAATTAATTAATTTTAAAATACAATGAAATCAAATCCTAAATTGCTAGACCTCTTTCGAGTGAATAACAACCTACAACCTATGAATTATGGAAACAAATAGACATAGGCCTTGAATCCGATCCGATAAATCCATGAAAATGGCCAGAATAAATAACGCTGGAAACAACCCGCGTTGGCCAAAACAGACTGCGTCGGCCTATGAAAAACGCGGCTTCTTGACGAGAGAGAATACTGTTGGGTTGACCAAAATCGTGACCGCATTTGTCTCGAATAAAAATGATTAAAATAATTGGGAAACAACAGAAATCGGGCGCGTGAATAACACAACCCGAGTCAGCTTTCGGAGAAGACACGATCGAGTCTTTATGAAGATCACGACCGCGTTCCGATAAAAACAATAAAATATTCAAACGGCTGCGCACAAGGCTTGGAAAACGAGGAGAAGAGACACGGTCGAGTTGGCTACGATCACGATCGTGATTCTTCGCCAATTAAAATATTCCAAAAAAAGCGCAAACGGATGGCGGCGAACAGAGAGAAAACGTACCGTGTTAGATCAACACGGCCTATTTTCTCGTCGGCCGAAAACACAAAATTCGATTATAAAATTCAGAATAAAACCAGATACGAAAATTGAGAGTAACGCTAACAATATCTCATGATTAATGTTAATAAACTACTCATTAAACATAATAAAAGATTCAGATTCAAGTTCATTCAATGATTCAACATAAAATAATCCAAAAGAGTAACAAAGTTTACAGAATTCTTCCCTAACCAATAAACTAAACTAAGAAAAAGAAGACTACTAACAGATTCTGTAGAATTTCGTCAGGACTTCGTCGTTGTCGGTTCTCCTCCTCTCCACACTAGAGCTGCAAGCAAAGACTTCAAACTCCACAATCAGGGATCCCCCCGGGATTACAAGGGGTCCTATTTATAGGCAAAAGTTGACATGAGGACCCTAAATCAGATGGTTAAGATTAAATCTTTTTGACTTGGAGGTGAAGTAATCATCAAAAGTCGTCCGTTCTGCCGAACCGCCTTTTTTAGGTGAGAACATGGCTCATTTTGATGCAAAACGGCTCGAGTTGTGCTGACGTGGAGTCTGATTCATACTTGATTTCGAACGCGGACAATTTTGACGTCATCGTTGACACGTGCGTCTTCAGAGTGGACGAATCCACCATTTTGACGTGGAACACCGTCGTGGCACTGAGCTGATGTGGCATCCGAAACGACCCATTTTGAAGAATACGATTCGAGTTGAGTATTGGGACTTGGGGTTGATAACTAAGAGATCGAGACGACCCATTTTGGATGAACGCGACCCATGTCGGTAATGAATTTTTGTAAGCCTCGACTGTTTGCTGTTTTATTCGAATTCTTTGCAGTTTTGAGACTCTTTTACCTGAAAATTAAAAGAGTACTGTTGGCACCTTTTTTATCTATTTGTTAAGTGGGCACCTTTTTTATCCCCCTCAATCATGTCTCTCTAAAATTTCAATTGTACTGTTGGAGATATAAATTGAGCTTAAAGAATAGTTTTAAATAGTATTTAAGGCTAATTTTGATCAAAGTGGTTCTACTTAGTGTTTTTATTTTTCATCCTACAAACTTAGGATCTACCCTTTCAATAATATAATTTTGATCCTTAGAGTTTAGATACTTGTAAGATATATATTGGAACCCCTAAGTAGGTGAAATGGTACATGCCTACATTCATGTTTAGGGCTTGTTTAATTTTATGCTTCCTCATTGTATTAAATTTAAGAGGGAAATAGAGCTTAGAGTTTGTGTAGTTGATTTTTTTATTAGTAATTAACCCATGTGATTTAAAAATGGCACTTGAATTTTATAGTTTTTCATTGTGGCAATAACTAATATTAAACTATCCTCTACAAGGAGATGTATTAAGGAGAAGAATTTTTTTTTGGAAAATTGCAGTTTTGCCCATTGATTTAGATATGTTAATGAGTGGTGTAGACCTAAGACGCCAATATGAAAAGGTAAGTTGAGATGGGATCACCTCGTCTCATGCCCTTGTAATTTTTTAAAAGGATCATATGTCATCTATACAACATGTAAAAATTGGGAAAGTGAGTATAGGTTGATCAATTCTCTAAATTTAGTGAGGAAGTTCGAGTTTTTAAGACATAAATCTTCTCGATGTCAATTTCTGATCAGATTCCACTTGTCAAACGAGACGATAGTGGGTAAAAATCTGGACGAGATTTGCCGAAATGATTTTGCGGAAAAATTGTTTTCTTTGATTGTTTTTTCTTTTGCTTTGCTCTATCTCGAATTCCACGCCCTACCTATTTCACCCTTGTTAACTTACGCTTAGCTTTATTTTTTTTCTCTTTTTTCTTAATAAATTATAAAATATTTAGATTTAGTTAAATCTCTATATTTTTTTATAAAAAAATATTTTATATGTGATACATACAAATTTGAAAAAGGAAATAATCATGTACGAGAATTTTTTCAATATATGTATTATCATTCAAAACATAAAGAATATTTCTATTATCAATTTAAATTATATTTGAGACATTCAATTTTATGTATATATTTATTAGGTTATTAATCAACTATAACAAAAGATATATAGTATTGCATTTAAAGACGACTAAAAAGTTCTATTCATTTTTTAAAATAAATTCATTATCATTCAATTTGTAGAATATCTTGTTATTACTAATTTAAAGTATAGTTAAGACTTAAGATATTCATTTGCATGTATTTCCTATTTTTTTTATATCTGATAATTAAATTACTAAATTATTTATTTTAAATTCAGAGAATATCAGTTTCTCTTAGCCAAAAGCTAATTTTAGGATGCCCATTTCAAAGTTTTAATTGGACAAATCAGTTTAATAGATCTTCGGTTCTTTAATAATATTTGAAAATAAATAATTGGTTCCTGTCGGACTTCCGATGTGAAGTGAGATGTTGTGTTTCTTTTAACTAACATATATCTTCTACATGATCAAACAATTGTTGAATGGTCGGCTCTTCGATGTGAAGTGAGACGGTGTTTGACCGAAGCCAAAATAAGAGTTCACCTTGTCCTCGAGTCAATTGTGCTTCCTATATATAACCAATATTTGCATGTGAGCTATACTTATCAACATCTTCCAAACTTGCCCTTTTATCCTATCACTATCTCCAGCTGCATCTGCAACACGCAAAGCATATTCTCATTGTGGGCCATAATTTTTTTCCCAACAAATTAAATCTGTGTACAGATAGATGGATAGATGTTAGGGGCCTGTTTGGCTACTGGAACCAGGTCAGAACCCAAGCCTGGTTCCAGTGGGTTCTGCCAAACGACAAGACGTTTGGCAGAACCCAAGGGTGAACCCAAGGACCAGAACCTGGGGTCACGTGACCCCAGGTTCTGGTCCAGCGGTTCCTGCCTGCAGCAGGAACCGCTGGGTTCTCCCTGTTGCCGCAATTTTATTTTTTGCCGCAACTTTTTTTTTTTCCTGCGGCACCTTTTTTTTTTGCCGCAACTTCTTTTTTTTTTGCTGCAAGTTTTTTTTTTACCGCAAGTTTTTTTTTCTGCATTCTTTTTTGCCACATCTTTTTTTTCTCTCTCTTTGCTTTTGAAGTTTTTATTTATTTTTTAATTATGTTTTCTTATTTCATTCTCACTTTTTTATTTCTTTTTCTTTTCCTTTTAATTTACATTCCATCTTTATTTTTTATTTTTTTTACTCTATCATTAGCTTATAATTTTTTATCCTTTAATTTATATTTCAAATGATTAATTTAATTATTAACATTTAGTTTTAAATGTTAAAATTTTAATTTTAGGCTAATTATTTTTAGNCCTTTATTGTCGCCGCCCTCGTCCACATCCTCTCCGGTTACTCGTCCGCGCCACCGGCCTTGTTCCCCGCTTCCAAGGCCGACACTTGCGGCACCTGCGTCAATGCCGAGTGCCTGTGCTGCGACACCTTCACGTGCAGGACCCCGGAGGCTGTCGAAGCTGACTCCGTCGACGGTGCTGGGAGTCGAAGGAGGAGACGGAAGACGAACAAGTACCGCGGCGTGCGGCAGCGGCCATGGGGGAAGTGGGCTGCAGAGATAAGGGACCCTAAGCAGGCGGTGCGCAAGTGGCTGGGGACGTTTAACACGGCTGAGGAGGCTGCGCGGGCGTACGACCTCGCCGCCATCAAGTTCCGCGGGGCTCGCGCCAAGCTCAACTTTCCGCTCACGGTCGAATTCCGGCTCTCTCCTGACGTCGACGTCGATGGCTGCCCGTCAAACAATTCATCGCCTTCGGAACAGTCGCCAACGGAACAACAGCAGCAACAGCAGCAGCTGCAGCTGCAGCTTCAGGTGGGAGCAGTTGACCGGGGGACAGAAGTGTGGGATGGGCTCCAGGACTTAATGTCACTCGAGGACTATGAAGAGTTTTGGGACTCCATCAATACGCAGCCATTCATGTGATTTTATTCATTTTGTTTCCCTTTCTTTTATTTCAAGGGAACCATTGCTTCGATTGTTTTTTTATGAGATCATTTAATTTGCAAACTTAATTCCACATAAATTGTGTTAAGAAATAAGAAGAAAAAGCTGAAACCAGATTTTTTAAAAGAAAAAAATGCAATCTTTTGGTATTTTTCATTTAATTTCAGATATTAAGTTATTTCTATTTGATGGTTTATATATCGGGACATATCGAACAATCGCGGCAGAAATATTGGTGCCGTCAATTTGGAATGGGTGTTCAACTCTTGTGTGGTGCCAAAACTATTGACATTGGCGGAGCTACAAAATATTATCATAGTTCGCTAATTAAATTAAAAATGAAATTTTAATTTTTTATTATGATTCTAAACTTTGAACTTATTTTTCTCTACAATATAAAGACTAAGATAAATTGTAAGGTGAAATATCTTCTTGAAGAACTAATCCTTATTATTAATTATTGCCAAATAAATAATTAAATTATTTTAATATAATAATTTTTTTATATAACATTAATAAAAAATAGATATAATCAAGAATTTAGTACCTCATATGAATGTATTCTTGAATTTTAAGAAGAAAAAAAAACACGGCTAATTATATATGTGATAAAAAATTATGATAAAAATAAATAAATTAAGAGGATGAAAAAATAATATATAGAAAATCAGAAATGTACTTAAAGAGTCAAGAAACTAAAAGAGGAAATGATCGAAGAAACTAAAAAGCAACAAAATATTTTTTTCTTTAAAACTATTACTACTAGTAATAAGAGAAAAAAAAAACTTATGGAATATCTTATCACGCTGAATTATGATAAAGAAAAAAAAAGGAACACAATTAATTGTATTTGCAATAGAAAAATTACGGTGAAAATACCTAAGATAAAGGCACGAAAAAGATATAAAAAATTGTAAATGTGCTTAAGGAGTCGAAATTCTCAAATTATAAATTAATAATATAATTTTTTTTTGAAGGACTACTGAAATTGAAGTTTGATGATTATAGAGAATTATGGAACTAATGAATAGATTAACTATTATCTTAAATAGAGTTAGATTAAGTATTAATTAAATTTTTGAATGGTCTTCTGTTCATTTGAGTGAAAAAAATAAAAATGTGATAGGTTATGGGATTCAAACACTTGTTGAGTAGGTTTAATGGATAAAGGTGGACCATCAGAACACCAAGCAAATTGTACTTGCAGATGGTTTAGTTCTTTTTTTCTTTACAACAACTTTTTTATTTATCCCTTCGGATAAGTTCGTGACAATTAACTTGATCGTAAATTTTAATTTGATTTAATTTTATAATCACAAATCTTGATCAAGATCAGTGAGCCAACTAACTTTTCAGTTGTTTGCAGTTGCTCGAATGGTAAATGTGCTGGTTGGTTTATTGGTGGTTTGGGGTTCCATTCTTTTTTATATTGCACACTTATTTTTGTTACCTCTTTCACACCACCTTATTTTTTTAAAATACTAATAATTCTAACTCTTCACATATACAAATAAAATACACTTTTTAAATATTTTTTTGTTTTACATTTGTGTAAAAGTTTGAATTTATTTCTCATAAAATATACATTAATTTACTTGATATATGACAAAAAATTTTTGTACACTTTATTTATAGTTCTTTTAAACTCAATAAGTTTTATTCATTGTGAATATTTTAATTTCACTGAATATTTGTCCATTTTTTCTTTCATTTATAAATATTATATGGTTTGTATATATGTAGATGATTTTATCATTAGTACAGTGATGATGTCGAAAATTATATTCACTTATTTTATTTGAGGATTAAATTTTATAGCTCGTCAAAATTTTTGACGGGTTTAATTAGTTAGAATTTTTGACAGACTTTAGATTCATCAGAAATTGGCGGACACTTGTGACTCCTTCCCTGTGCCTATAGGGAACCAGTGAGTGAAAAGAATTTTTCTTTTAATTTGAGCGTGAAATTTTCGCCCTAAATTTCGTCATAAATAAAAATATAAATACTCCCCCAGCCTTCTTCTTCCTCCATCTATCTTCTCCCTTCGGTCAAAGGTACTTTTTTTTTATTTTTTTCAGGCCGCATAGGGGTCCCCTGCGCGAGCTCGTGCAGGGGTCTATCCGACCTGTAGATTGTGACGTGTAGATCACGAGCACTCTCTTTCGGGACCTGTAGATGCCATCCAAGATTGTGTTATTGCCATCAGCTAATGCATTCATTTGAAGTAGCAGAAGATTAATTCATATATAATAAGATTGAGGCACTAACCAAATAGAGCAGGGCGAGACTGTTGTTTTCCATATATTCATAAACTACAAGCAAGTGATCTCCTTCAATGCAGCATCCAAAAAGCTTCACAATGTTCAGATGCTGCACTACTGATATCACACCTATCTCATTCAGGAATCCATGTTCCCTTTCTTAGATTTCGAAGATAGTTGCTTGACAACAATTTCGGAACCGTGTGGCAATACTCCTTGAGAAAGGAATGAAACATGAAAGCAATGCTATGAGATATGCTAATTGTTTTTATGAAACCAAAGGAAACAAAATCACAGTTGAACCTTGAAAACATGACCAAATTCACCTTCACCAATTTTGTTTGCATAACCAAAGTTCCCAGTGGCAGCTCTGATTTGTCTTAGAGTGAGCTGTCCAGCTTGCAGTTTGATGCCATCGAGCTCTGCAATTATCTTTGCTGTAAAATTTTTCAATATAATATACCATAGTAATTTAAAGGAATAATAATTGTTCTTCTAACAAATTTCCTAAACAAAAGAGCTATTTTATTTAATCATTCTTTTCTAATGGATTAATTTATTTCTAATGCAAACTAATATAAGAGGGTTCTAATCAACCTGATGGAACATTCCATTTGTGCATGCTATTTATGAAGATTAATTACGTGTTGACCTTTTGTAAAACAATATATATATTTATGCTTTATGAAAACAAAACAAAAGGTGTTTTCTTTTGTATTGTAAAGCAATCTTTGAAATATGATCTACTCAGTGTCTAATACAAGCATTGAAGGTAAGTACCTTGGGTAATATGATAGAAGAAATCACAATGAAGTATACATTTATCCATACCATTATCAGATCTCCTCTTTCTGTAAAATAGTCATAGTTATGACAAGAAAAACTGTGGCGTAACCAATAGTGATGATGCCCACAATTGCTTCGACCGACATCTTTTAGTCGCCTGCATCAACCTTGAAGTCTACATAGAAGTGATTCTTACATAACTATCAATTTACTACCTCAAAATTATGGTGGGAATATTAAAAGAAATCACTTCCAGAGTTTTACTTGGTGCCACAGAAATGGCTGATATAAGAGGTCCATATATGCCTCTTACCGACACGGAGATAGTGCCTTTCCCGGGCCAATAAAAATGAATTTCCAAAGTGCCATTGCCATCTATCACTAGATCGAAGTCCTTCACTACTGCCTTGCCTCTCCCATTAGCTTCTTCCGCAGTGTTAAAGTCTTGCATGAATTGCCTGTCCTGCGTGAAATGAAGTGAAACTTCCAGAATGCATCAATACTAAACCTATTGATAACTCATTCCATATGCACACTAGTCCAATTAAATAGTAGATGCGAGCAATATATTTTGCAGAAAACATTGGAGGTATTCTTATTCTAAGAACAACAAATCAACACCTTTGTCAAACTACAAGAATGACATAATACAACCTGAATTGAAACGTCTAATAAGCGTCGTCAATTGCTGGTGTATGTCTATGACGCAACAAGAACAGATCGTTCTGTATTGCCATTAGCAAATCTTGATGACCCGAAGCGTCACCAGCCTCTCCGGGCCATAGTCCTACAAAGGAATCACTAGAAGAACTCTCTCTTCTCCTTTGATGATAGACACAAATTTAGAGAAGCAAAAAAATATAATTTTCATTCCCACAAAATTTATTTAAAAGTTCAAAACAACTAACAGTTCAATGCCAACGAACTATTGACTAGATAAGAAATACAACTCTATCTCAACTCCTATCCAATCTAACTAATAAAGAAATCAAATTAATCAAAGTCAAGAATTTGTCAGAAGCGTAGCATCATATGGGGTTATCTCTGTTGAATTTAAGATCTCAAGATTATTTTGAATGATCACAAATTTGTAAGTGAACTCAATCTGTACTAATGAACTTGTTTGAGTTGATTTCTGTAATAGGATATAGACAAGTTCAGTACAG
>LTAE01013514.1:0-12498 GCA_001647135.1 Pontederia paniculata
TCTGAGTGACAGATTAGGTCATTTGTGCAGAGTATATAATGTTATCTCAAAAGTCTTGGGAAGTAACTTTGGCAAATTTATTTAGCTAATGCTTGAGCGAAAAAGCCTTAGTTCTCCTTCTGTGATTTGAGTGAAGAATCCAGGATAGAAGGAAGTGTGAGTTCAAGAGTGAACTTGTAAGAGGTTGTCTCCTTGTCCTCTGAGAAAGAAATGAGAAGTTGTAAAGGAGCCTTCGCCCTTGAAGAAGGAGTTTAGTGATCTCCGGAGGTCTCGAGTTTGAGATGACCGGAGCGGGGACTAGGCCAGAAGTTCCCCCGAACCTCGTCAACAAACCACTGTTTGTCTGCTTGTTTGTTCCTTGTGTTTTCATCTTGCTTATATTTGCATCTGTATGCTTCCGCTTATATAACTAATCATTTTAGAAATAGTCGTAAAAATTTAATACACCAATTCACCCCCCCTCTTGGTGCCATCTAGATCCTACACACGTATCCAGAGGAATGAACAAAAATGTTTTACTATGAGAAAATTTGATCATATGACTGACCTATTGCTCAATGAATGAGTCTTAGTTTTTAGTATTCTATTTTGTTATTTACTGATTTTGATATCTTGCACAGAGAAACTATGGTACTTAAAAATCTATGGAACAAATGATGAGAATAAATTTAATTCCTAACATATCAAGAGAAAGTACATTGTCATATGGATGTGTTTGACCGAAAAAAATGACTTGAAAACTCTTTCTAACAAATACTAGTTTAAAAGAATTGTTAATTAAGTTCATTGTAATATTTTTGGTCTACTTAATGTTGCTATACATACGTTTTCATATGCCCATCGATCAAAAAGAAATTAAGAAAAAAAATTAGTTAAAACATTGAGTACGGAAAAGGAATGGAATGCACTTTTGGAGAGTTTGAAGATATATTTTTTTGCATTTATTTATGTCATTCGTATGGAGACTATGATGTCATAATAGAATGGTGTGGCAAAAAAAATCTAGAACTTTGATTATTGTAGTAAATGCTATCACACTTATATCTCCTTGAAAGATTTTAGGGGAAAGACAAATACGTAGATGAAAAAAAATTTCCATTGTTTGTAAATTTAGTGCAATGTGAATTTTGAAATGACACCAACCCAAATTGGTTCATCGCTAGAAAGGGAACACAAAACACATGTTATTTCTAAATTATCTTAGAGAAAGTTGGACCTTAAGACAAAAGGTGACATGTTTGTTTATTAAATCCAACGAATATAATTCTTTTATAGACAAAAAAGGTATAACTGAGAGTCGAGATCTAGCCTCTTTAGAAAATGAAAGGTGTAGGAGAAAGAGGACAACAATCCTTTGATTATCATTGATGACAAGGAAGTTAACTACAAAAGAGACACATTAGACATACAACAAGGGTGTGAGATTATCATAGCGTCTCTAACTTTTTTAGGTGTCCATATTTAAAGACTTTTTTTATTACATTGCCTTCCATATGAAACTATAAAGTCATGTAGCAAGTGATTAATCGTATTAAGAGGTAACTTCCCCACCCAATCAATTTGACATAGTACTTTGACCCTTGATTATTGGATTGAGGGTATCTAGAGGTGGAAGCCCTAACTAGTTTTGTAGCATTGCACTTTGGTCCTCAAACTTCGCGAAGATGTGGGTATCAAGAGGTCTTGACATTGCACTTTTGCACATATCCTCTCATTAGCCATAAACCATTCTTCATACATTTATTAGGATCATAAGTCTATCTTTGACTTCACATTAGTCTCATTCTAGGATTCAATGCATGCACATGACATGAGCATACTACACATAATGCATCAATCACTTGAACATCATTTACATCATAGGCATATAGGACATATAAATTGTAAAGCATGATATTAGAGCAACATAACATGGATTTGGTACATAATTAATAACACATGATGATCATATGCATTTTAATTAGCATGAAAAGCATTATAAATAATCAAAAGAAGGGTAGCATAACCTCGATGAAGCACTACTATCTGTAATGGTTCACTATAACCCGTATGTCCTGTTATGAGCCATAGTGGTCGCTACCATTTTGTGGCTGCAGTGGGTTTGTGTCCGTAGTGGGTGGCTATGGTCGTGCTACGGTATTAACCATCCACAATAAGTGGCTTCGTGAGACTGCAATTGCCTTGTGCTAACTATTGTTAAACTTTAGCAAGCCACTATTGCGGCTCATGTTTTCCTTATGTTTCTCTCCTTTCTTCTACTATTACATTCCATATATGTTCTAGATTCATCTAGGTTTGTGTTCATAGAACAAGATAAATAACTCAAGCATCATAAAATCTAATAGGCTTTGGATCAAATTAATCTAAAGTTTCATTCTAAGCATAAGAATTGGCAGTTTTCGCTCAATTCATAAGAACATTCATGAATCTATTAAGACACTAAATCATGATATTTTAAGCATTAAGATTTAAATATTAGGTTTAGATATCAAATGCAAACATTTTGTCATGCATGAACATCAAATCTAATATTTTCATCATAAACGTGAGGGAGATTTAGGATGATATACTTAATTCCAATCCAATGAAGCAGGAAGGGTTCACTTATTATATACTTTACCCTAGGGTGTTGTTGGTTTGAGTATTAATATTCAAGAGGCAAGAACTATTATTCAACTAGTTTTATTATTCTTTGTGTTATTCAAGAATAAGTAAAACTTATTGTGTTTGGATGAAAAGTGAATAAGTAAAATGTATTATTAAAGAAATGATTGAAAAAAGGGAAATAAGTGGAATAGTATTTATTCTCGCTATTGATAAGGGTAGATATTACTTTATGATGATTAACAAAATATGGGCCTTGTTGTTTTTTAGGCAGTTTTGAAAAAGAAGGTTTACACTTATTCTACTTTATGTTTGGCATTAGACCTAAATATTTTAGTTACTCTCCATTTTATTCATGAACCAAACACCCCTTGGATAATATTTTTGCTTTTTTTGCACTCCATGATCATCTCCTTCCTCTTCCTCTTCTTCTTTCAAATGATCTCCTCCCGATACCTTGGTCTTCTTGTTATTCTCCTTCCTATTACACCTCATGTCCTTAAAGAGCTTTTAGTGCATAAGAAAAATGAAAGGTCTTTGGTGGTTGGTTTGGGATGATGAAAGATGGAAAAATGTTTTGGGGTTTGAGTACCCTTATCCATATATTTCTTACCCTAACAAACCTTCAACTTTTGGGTTATTCGTATTGGAATATTATAAGGATGCAATCAATTTATGTCCTTAAATAATAGTTCAGGACTCAAACAAAATATTATCTGTTTAGGACTTGGAGAAGAAGTCTTAAAGGTCAATAATTAAGAGAAAATAATTTTTGTATTTACGAAAGACCAAAGAGTACAACCGCCTAAGAAAATAATGATGAGTTGACTCTTACAATTAATAATTAGGTTACAAAATATTTTTAAAAAATAAAAATATCTATATCACCTAAATTATGATCTTACAATCTTGTGAGCGATATTGGTCTAACTTTATTATTTTGATAAAATCATACTAATTAAGTATCTTGATTCAAATTGTATGGATGTATTTGTATCGTACTTTCTACTTAGGGGTTGTTTGGTTGGGTACCCATTGAGGGAAAGAGAAGATAATGAAGGAGAAGAGAAACTAAGCCAAGGAAATAGAAGAGAATGAAAGTGAAAACAATTAAGAATTTGGATGACATAATCAAGGAAGGGAGGGGAATGAACTTAACTTGTAATTATTTGGATGTATATATACTTCGGATAGATGTTTATATGTTTAATGAAATGCATTTAAAATAGAAAGTTTTATTAATTAGATATTTTCCCCATTTATGCCTCTATTTTCTTTTTTGGGCTGCTACTATAGTATTTGGGGGCTTCACCCTAACTAATCCGCGTCGACTTAGGTTGCACGCTTGACTATGGTGGATGAAACTTCCAATGAGAATTTTTGTAAGGAGGCAAACTCGTGACCTGTTTAAGCGAGGAGTTTCTTACCACTCTATCCCAAAACTTATGGTTTACATCCCCATTTTGAGGTTAAAAAAAAAGATTTTTGGAATAGAACCATTTCCTTGAAGCAAACGGGATTAAACACTTATTGTTCCTTGCTCCTTTCAAACCAACCTTACCTCACTCCCACCAACAATTAAACATACCCCAAACAAAGAAATCAATGGTTGGAGCAGAATGCCCCACATATCATCTATGTTTGTTACTTGTAACAATTCAATCTTGTGATTTCTTGCATTGCATCCGACATATGCCACAAATGGGAGTCGACAACAAACAATATTCACAATAGAACTTTAAAGTGAGGACAATAAATGTCTATAAATGGAACAAACTCTAGAAGGATAAGAATAAGTACCTATAAATGAAACAAATTGAATACCTAATCAAGCAGAATTATAGGTAGATAGCAAAAGAAGCACCTAGACCTCTGACAAAAAAGATGTTCATGTCAGCAGCCTATATCACCTTATAGAAATGAAATGTTGGTTTAAAAACAAAACAAAAAGTCTAAAACACCTTTTGAACTCATGTGAGATGGAAGGTTACAAAACACAAACAAAGTTGAATACTCTTTCTCAAATGCCATATAAATAAGAACATTTGGGAAGTCAACACCGTATGCCAGCATTTCCAAAAACTTACAAGTATTAAGGACCATATAACAAAATCAACTCTCTTGAATGATACACTTGTAAACAAGTGATCACATATTTTTTTTATGCACATAAAATTTAAATTTTAAGCTATTGAGAAAGTAGATGGAGAATCATAGAACATGAGCATCTTAATAATGGATTGAAACACAAGGCACCAACTTTGATACATTTTCCATGGTGAGCAAATTAACATACAAAAAATTCATTTGAATATTACAAATAGTGAAATGAATATCAAATGTAATGAAGGGTGGAGAAACTAAAATATGAAGCAAAACATGTTTGTCCATAATATTTATTACCCAAAACAAAGTTCAGAATGACCTAGGTTCATGGCCAGTTTAAGACTGGTTAAATGAACGGTGGAGTACAAATTCCTTCTGTGGTTGGGAGCATATTGTGTCTAAGCTACAGACCCTGTTCAATGAGGTAGTCACCCAACCTTTCAACAACCATGTTGCACTGGCCTGGAGTCATTGGCTCTTCATAGAGACCAAAGATCATCGCTTGGTTAGTCTTCTTTACCGTGACTCCTCCTGATCCCTACAAGACAAAAGCGAAAATGGAGTTTAGAAATATCAAATGTCCAAAAAAACTAACCTACCGATCCATTATACAACAAGATTACATTTTAATTAGGACAAATCATGAGGCAAACATAAAAAAAAACTGAAAGCACATGATACACGAGCTGCTTGGAATTCTCATAAAAGAAGAGTCGCACACACTAGTTGATACTTCATGCATTGTGTGTGGGTCTAGTAAGGAGGGCATTGGACATCTATTCTTTGGGTGCAACATCACTACAAAGGTCCAACATTGGGTAGAACATCATTCAATACACCCAAGATTGATGGCAACATTTTGTCAAACCCAATTGAAATCATATCAAATAGCAATGCTATGGGAGATATGACTACAACACGATAAGATGTTTTTGAGGCGGAGAGTTGTTATGTTGATAACATTGTAAATCATTTTCCCCTTCTATTACGAGAGTGGGGCAGTTTGATTTTGGCTTTGTCACCCGCCTTCTTTATGTTAAACTCTTGACATTGTGATCCACACTTGTACATCTGCTCAGTATGAGCTAGATGTCTAGCAAATGGTCTAAGCATCCATATTTAAAAAAAAAACAAGCATTGATTAAGGAAATCAGATTCCATGGAACATCTAAGGCATCTGATAAAGAATGGAAACAAAAATGTAACATTTCATCCAAAATAGTTAGGATATTTATTAAGCACACACAATGATATTTTACTGATTATCAACTATCCATGAACAAGCGAGTTTATCTATACAAGAAGGACAATAATTCATTGTAAATATGATGCATTTAACTCGAATAGAAAAGGGAAGTCGTTAAATGTAGACCACAAAAACAAGTAGACATTAAGGTAAAAGATAGCAAGTTCAGATATGTTGGACAAGTCAAAGATATTGAAAAATTATTCTCAAGAATAAATTTTACAACATTTTATCCTCTAATATGAACAATGAATTTTATTTTCCAAGATTTCCCAAATAGTTTCAACATTAAGAAAGTGATTGAGGAAAAATTGGTGAACAATTCCAAGCTTTGGAAGAGCGCAAGAACTAGGAAAAAACCTAAAACTCATTGTCTGATATTGATTTTAACTAAACTTATTCAGGCTAATGAAAAATGAAAAATAAATACCTATTTTCAAATAAGTGAAAGATAAATAAATAACTTATTATTATTCTATAGAAAGGTCGTGAAGCAATCACAAATGATTAAACATGTAAAGGGATGAACAATCACCTTTTTCCCACGGATAACAACTCCAGGCTCTCCTTGGATTACCATGTACTTGGTGGCTCCAAGATGTAAGCCAATGGGGGCAAGTGATCCCGGTTCATTGAAATCATTCATTATATTAGTCATCTCTTCAGGTTTAAACTGCAACATGGTGGCAACAAAACAATATTTTAGCAATCGATGATAAACATTAAATCTAACACCAAAACAAAATGTAAAGAGGACAAAGACAATGCACATTCTGCAATTCAATTGGCAAACATAATTCACAAACATGATGAGATATTTGAATGCACAACCTAACAGAGTAAAATCCAAACTTCTTTCAATAAGAACATGAACTGGTGGTTTTAAAGATCAATTAGTTTAGGCATGTGTAATAATAAGATATAAGAAGATTAGATATAAGTTGTAGAAAAGTTAATTGTTATAAAAGACAAACTAATAAAATTATTCGGAGTAGGACAAGGTTTCAAACTTGCGAAAAAATACAGCCACATGTAGATTCATTCCATCCCGGATGGATAGAAGATTCATGTTTAAATTAGATTTACTTTCCATATATGGGATGATGACATGCAGATCCGACAAAGATCAACTTAAAAAAAAATAGATCTTTCTAGTTCTATTTATTCCATCAAATCCTGCTACTTGTTGCACGAAGCCTTCGACTACATGCAAACCAAATTTCTTGGTAGCACAATTGACGAACTAATCACACACATCCAAATCATTGTCACAATGCAAATATAATGACAAAATTGAATTTATTTGTGCTTTAACAAAATATACAACAAAAAATGCATCAAACAAAAGCCGAAATCAACAAAAAGTTGTAGAACTGAGCAATGGATTAGAAATAACAATTTCATGAAACCTGAGGGAAGGAGGCGCTCTGTGCCCAAACGCTGCCATCCTGGCCGATGATGGCCGCAGAGGTGAGATGCTGGCCCTCGATCTCGCACATCAGGTGCTCGTCCACATATGTTTGCCACGACATGGTTCTTTGTGTGTTGCGCTTTGAGTATTGGATGTTTCTTTCTTTGTCTCTTTTGTTGTTTCTCTCGTTTTTTAAGTTTTCTCACCCAATTGTGTTGTTTGCCCGTATTGCCATGTAGGTTTCTCGGCTTGCGCTTTTAAATTTGGGTCTTGAAGGAGGAAGAAAAATACTAGGACGAGAATGAATCTCACAACCACTCGTTCAACTTCAATGAAAGAAACATCCTTCAATTACGCCTCTATTAGAGGAACTCACTCTAGGGATTATTAAATAAAAAAATAACATTCAGCCTTGTGAATTAGCTTGAATCTCATGTACCCAAAAATATATTCTTAAAGCATAATAAGATTTAGTTTATGACAAGTCATAATAATTTAAGAAGTGTGTATGAGGATTAAAAAAGTATTAAAATATGCACCATATCTTTTCTTATTGAGTTTAACTTTATTTTATTTATATTTAAGATATAGCCCACTAAGATCCATAAAATATTATCTCTTTTGTTAATGTGTATTCAAATTTAAAACTTGTTCGTCAATAAAAAACTGTAAACTAGAATTCTCATAATCTAAAATTGTGTAATGTTCTCAAGAACGAGATGTTTTAGCATATGCATGTTCAAGAGTTTCATAATAATTTTTCAATATTTTATGCTTCTTCTTGAGCGTACCAAGTTTATAAATGAGTCTAAATTCCTGATGAATAGCAAAAGACACATCATTATCATTATAAGAGCTAGAGTTATTTGCCACAAGGAAAATATACTTCTTCACTACTTAAGGAGGAGGAATCTTCATCATCTCACTTTCATACCAAGTAGCTTGCATGAAGTTCCTTATTCTTTTTCGTTGATAATTCATCTTCTTTTTCTTTTTTTGTAAGGCTAGGAAACTAACTCTTGTAGTGTACAACCTTCTTGCATTCAAAACAAGTAACTTTACCTTTTTCTAATAGGCTTGTTTCTCGATGGCCCACCCTTCTTCCTTTGCTTCGCAAACTTTAAATATTTGTCTAGATTCTTGGTGTAAAAAGCTAGCTTCTTCTTATCAATATCTTGTCATCTTCACTTGTTCCTCCTCCTCATCATTTTTCTTTCAATGTCAAAGATTTTTTCTTGGGTGCATTTGCTTCCTTGTACTCCCTGACCTCAATTTCATATATTAATAATGAACAAATAGGATTATCAAAATTCAATTTGTTAAAGTCTTGCTGCTCAACCACATTGCACTTGATATTTTGAAGAGAGACCTAGAGAACTTTTCACCTTTTGATGATTGATTCTAGGTCTCTCTCTCTTCAAAATGGCATATCAAGCGCATTGTAGTTGAAAAATAAGACCATAAAAAACTGAATTTGATAATATTATTGGCTCATTATAGAGATAATAGTATCAACATTTTAATCTTATTGGTGTGCTTGATACAAAAATTAACCAAACAAGGCAAGCTCATTCACAATATCATTAAAATGAACAAACATATCACTAATAGATTCATTGACTTTCATTATAAAAGAATTGTATTTGTGGTTGACAATGCTAAGCCTAGACTCTTTGACTTTGTTATTTCCTTCATTAGTGATGATTAATTTTTCCAAATTTCATGAGAGATTTTACAACTTGAGACATAGTAAACTTCAGTATAATCAATAGCATAATATTTTTTCTCCTTTCAATCTAGTTTAACTGCAAGTCTTCCACCTTCAGTATATTCTGATGGAGAATTTGACAAGATAATAAAACAATTTTCAATAGAATCACAAATATATATATCAATAGATCATATATATGCTTACATTCTTATTTCTCTTTGATTTTTGAAGTTTTTTATTCAAAGCATTGCATGCGATGCCTAGGTAGCATCCCAAAGAGGAATACTTTAGGTGTGTGGTCTATTAGATTGTCATTCTGGAGAGGAACAATCAATAGTATTGGAAATACATTTGATGCATGATAATTCTTGATAGATGAGATTGTCATCCTAGAGAAGAACGATGGAATCTATCTAGAGTTGAGATAGTTGATTCATTCTCGAAAGAAAATCATAATCTTGGGTAGATCCTAATCCACATAAAAGTTTGAGTAGGACTAAACCTTGATTAATCTTGTGGTGGAACATTGTTTATCCCTATATTATCTCATACTGGTCCAATGTTGTTTTCATTGCAACTTTATTTTATTATCTTATCTTATCTTTTTGAAAAAGTATTTTTATCAAAAAACCTATGTCATCTCCTATTACTTTGTGATATTAGATAGATAAAAATACCAATCCTCATGAGAGCGATACTCTACTCACTTTCTCTAATACTTGATAACGATTAGTGCACTTGTTATCGAATATTTTATTGACATCATAACATGCATCATATGATCAACCTACAAAAGTTGGTGCCAATGATTCTTAATCAAGATAAGATAATTAAAAAGACATGTGACATGAGAGCGTGTAATGTGATGTTAGAATGTTAACTTTTAAGATTGTCACATGATAAGTAATGAAAGATGATTAACAATAACATAAACCATAAAAATAAGCCAAAAGGGCTATGTGCATTGAAAGTAAATGCTAAAAAAGATATTCATGTCCAAGATGCATTATATCAATAATGCATAAGAAACTTAAGAGTCAAAGAATTGCATTATAACGATAATGCATATGAAAGATAACCTTATAGTTAAGTTAATATCACAATACATTAAGAAGCAAAAGATAAAGCAAAGAAAATATAGTGATCACTTGATGATCACATGATTGGGCTAAATGGCCTATGATATGCTCTATGTGACATGTTGGCCATGACATATAGGGATGATGCGATTCATCCATGCTTTGACCATCAAATACTCTAATGGGATTATGTGTCCACTGCTTCTAGATCTTGCAAGATGAGAAAGAACGATGATGCTATGATGATGTTGCTACTCATGGCGAACCTTGGCACATGGATGTTTATGGACTTGTTATAGAGTTTGTTTATGTTATGTCTTCATCTTGTTTACTGATTATGTGGTATCAAGACTATGTATCACCTTCAGGCATGTACATGTAAGTTAAATCTCAAGTTGTCAAGTGACCTTTATGGACTTTGTTGTGTTTTATGTAATGACAAATCATGGTTCATGTCAAGTTTTAATTTTAAGTATTTTGCTGATTCCATTCATATCATGATAATTGAGTCTTCCACTGATTTTGTCGCATATCGTTCTATGTCCCTTGTTCAACTCTCATTCTAGCATGTGTTGACTATGAGTAAATGAAGAAGTCATCTCGTATTGTCTCAGTGATTGCTTTGAGCACATGGTAGATATCGATTCGTCTGGCAGGGTGTATTTTTGGGATGCTATAATCGGCAATTAGAGCAAAAGCATCACTAGAGAGATATGCATGAAAGCATCACCTAGAATTTGAATGCACATCTCATAGGTAATCATCCACACGAATATCACCATATTTGTTGGGTTGAGCACTTCTTGGAACTCTCCATTGCCGGTGTGAAGGAGGAGGAACATGTTTTCATTAGGATGATTAGATACAAAAGTTTCTATGAGGCTACATCTATGAAGCTGATAGTTGAGTTGCATAAACATTTTTATCCTTATATTAACTATAAAATGATGTCTGTATCTTTTAACATAAAAATAACTAGTCTAATAAAACAAAAATATTATCTATCATTAACATAAAACTGGACACAAGGAAAAAAAGGAAAGTAAGATGGTTTTTGATAAAAAGGATAATAATAATATTATTATAAGAAGTAGATAAACATATTGAAAAACAATAAATTAAGTGAAATCGTAAAAGAGAAAAAAAAACTAACTAAACTAATCATTATAAGTAGTTCTATGATTCATCATTTATGTGCAACTACACGAGTTAGTGGGTGTTGGTGCACCCATATATCAGTATAGATGCCAAATAATTTATTAGTGAGTGCGTAATATAATCTTAAAATATAGACTTAATAATAACACAATAATATAAAAAAATACCAAAAATGAACTTTAATATTTGTTCCAATAATTAATTGCAAAGAGGTTTATTTTTAAGACGTACCAATAATGATATCATTATTAATAATGCAAAATATATCATTCTCAGCCGGGCCTTCTTTTCGCACTATTATGGATAGTCAAATAATGGGAAATATATGTTATTAAACAATTATTCACTCATAGCTAAGTCATTTGTTCAATTTGGCAATTTTGTCTTCACAATATTCAATACAAATAAAAAGTTCTTTGAATGGTTGTAGTTATACAATATAAAATAATAGCCAGCTTCAATGGCAATAATAAAATTTGGGGTTGATGTCCGAGTACTATAAAATTAGCTTAAAAAAACATTTGAATACAACTTCACTAGTTCATCAATATTGAATGCATGATTGAATCACTTAGAATAAGATAAGCCATATGATGTTGTCGCTCCATATATTTTTGCATTGAATTTACTATTAAGTTTCTAACAACACATTATAATCATAATATACAACTTAATCCAATAACATTTTATTATTTCCAGAGATTTTCGACATGATCTTCCTTTAGCAACAAATATATCATATATGTTAGGTATTGGAAATCCTGAATCTCACAAAGGGAATTAGTTTAAATATTTTGGGTTACACTAAGAAGTGAAAAAATAATTGAAATGCTATAAATGAAAAATATGAATATTTAGCATAATTTATTTATCATATTTTATATTAATTATAATTAAGATGAAATACTATATTAATGAATAATTTTGCACCCCCTGAATTAAGATGCTGGCTCCGCCTCTGGACTCCAATGTGAACATCATATTGATCTTGTGCTAGGAGCTATCTTGCCGAGTATACCTTATTACAAATGGAGTCTGACGGAGAATCTAATTCCACAAAGAGAAGTTGAGCTTTTAAAAAGGGTTTTTTTCCATGAAAGCTTAAGTCCATGGACAGTTCCTGTAGTATTCATTGTTGAATCTAGGATCCCGAGAGTGTTTTGAATGATCACAAATTTGTAAG